>CM040238.1:316114273-316329680 GCA_022545495.1 Chrysanthemum lavandulifolium
ACATGAGTGAAACAGCTCAAGTATGACACCGATGGCTTGTCTCAGTACACGAACAAACCATGTTTATCTCTCGATCTAATATCTCCGCCAACATCCGAATCAAGAAGGCTCGAATGTTCAAATGAGTCTTTCACATCTCATTCCGATGATTTTCAAATTGATCCTCAGAGTTACATTCGACGATCAAGATGACCTTATGGTTTCTCTTGATAATCAAATTGACTGCGTGGTTATTCTCTGAGGATCTAAATAATGATCATGTTGAGACTCACGTTGAAAGCTTCTAACTTTGCCTCATCCGCATTTTGCTCGCTTAATACAAGACCAACAAACCACAGTGAAAGAATGTCGCCATTAATGAGGACTTAAAACGAAAGAATGCATCATAACCAAGGATTTTGAATGTTTAAACATGCAACTCAATTTTTTCAAAGTTCAAGAAAACGTGAAAAAGGTTTTGAAGCGAGCTTTGCTACATCTCATCAAAACGAAAATCTTTAGAAAGACATGTGCATGATCTAGCCGTCAAAAATGCTTTATTGTCTCAAATAGAACAACTCGAATATGAATATAAAAGCAAATTAACGCCTCACCTTGGAAAATAAAAAATCTAAGGATGAGTTGTTAACTTGTCAAAAGCTGCCTTCAGATAAAAAAAGCATTCAACGAAACTAATAGATGACTATCTCGAAGAAATTGTTGATTTGCAAAACAAGCTTAAAGAGTTCAAAACTGTTGTTTATAAACATGTATGAGTCCAGAATAAAATATTGAAAAGTTTACTTTAAAACCAAACCAAAAGGCTATGGACTCAATTTCATTGATTATAAACCTAAGCTTTCTCAAAACATTCAAACCAAACCTAAGTTTCAAAGGCGTAATATAAAATTGATAATATTGTATGACCGTCATGAATATAATCGCCAAGAGGAATTAGATGTCAAGACGAGAGTCGATCAAAATTAGAAAAAGTCGCTTATAACAAACCTTTACTTATTCACAAGCGGCCAGTTTCGTCCGCCAAAGGATTCTTCTAACACACCAATGGTTATTGATCGGCCCCAAACTATCAGTTTATTACACAAGTCAACCACTTGTGAATGGTCAACCGTAATAAACTTCAAACAACTTGAGAACGCATGCAATTAAGTCCATGAGAGTTTAGTATTTCCCAGTCGTCAAGTCTCAACGAGTGTGTAATCAAGAGCCAAAAGCAGAATCCATCGCATATCGAATGTGAATGGGTTAATGATAATACTAGATGACAAAGGAAAATATGAGAAAGAAAATTAAAAGCTAAATTATATTAAATAAACGCTATCACTATTTTTAAAATTCGATTATCTTGATTTTTTTAATTAAAAACTAATTTTAAACTTTTAAAACTATTCTAAAATACTAAAAATTATGAAAATAAAGAGGAAAATTGTGAAACTATTTTTCAAAAATATAAAATGAATAAATAGAATTTTCAAAACTAATTTTGTATTTTTCTGATTATTTTTCTATTTTCTATGAATTAAAAATTGTTTAAAACTAATTAAATTGCTAAAAATTACTATTTAAACTAGGAAAATTATGGAAAAATATTTTTTTGGCTTTTTATATTTATCTTAATCTAGGAAAATTGAAAACTTATTTTTTGAAGATTTTCCACATTTAATTGCATAAAGGCTAATTAAAAGTCCTAAAACTGCTTTTAAATAGGAAAAATAGCAAACAAGACCGAAAATTATGAAAAATTCAGAAAAGTCTAAAATAATATTCTAAATCTATGAAAATATAAAAGCTAGGGCTTATGTGAGAAAATATGAAGTCAGAAAGTAACTGATGTAAATAAGCTCCTGTAGAATAAGCTAAAAGCTAAAATAACTAACCATAGCCTACTGTGAACTTTTCTAAGCTAAACTCAACTTAAGTACACCTAAAATAACTAAGCTTAACCACTCAATTATAAGCTACAAGCTTATGAATACAAAATCAAACTAGTGGAACCGCTTCGAGGAGTCGATTTCAAGCTTAAAAATAAGCTATCTACCCTAGTTGGAACTTAGTACCAAACATCATGCCTCAAGTAGACCGGCAAGGAGCTTGTAAACCAAAAATTAGCCCAAGACAAGCTCATGAGCTAGTTGTGAGTTTACAAATCTCGTGTACACTCATTGCCATCGAAAGTGCGCATGTGGCACTTTTTACCATTTTAGAAGTCATGGTTTATAAATAATCCTTAAAATTCTACTAAAATCATATTTCAATGCAAGACCAATCGAACTAGGAAATCCTAAAGGATCACTTATTTTAACTCAAAACTCGGATCATGAAAATCAACAAAGTTTGGGAAAAAACTAGTTTATGCACTTTTGACTTTTATGGATGAAACCTGTGTTGACTAAAGTGACTTTTTGATCTTGCAACAATGGATTAGAAATGATGTTGTAAGGGTAACATCCTAATTCAGCTTATCCTATGTGATCCTAAAGCTAGAAACTAGGAAATGCTACCACTAATCTATCTTATCTAAGCTCATATGAATTTGACACGTATGTTGACTTTGAGTACTCTAGAATGCGTAAGGACCGCTTCTAAGTGCACTTCACCTTCTTAAGACTAAATCAAATGATATTAATCCTATAACTAACCTAAAGCATGATTATGAAGCAATTCCAAACACCCAATAATGATGATAATATGAAGCTAAACCCACTAAACCAACTATTCGATCTTTAATTTGATATATCAAGCTCTAAGATGCAATTTTATCCCTAAATGAATCAACCTCTCGAACTATATCTAATCTATTTAATGCAAGAAGACCTTGATGCAACTTGTGCAACTAACTCGTAATATGATGGCGTAATTTAAAGATACTAAATTGTCGAGTAAAGCCAATCGCCTAGCAAACTTAACAATATAATCGAGGTAACAAGACAAATGAGAAAGTATAAGCTTAGTTAATCTACTGGGTTCAAATAGTAAAGATGAGGACTAGTACTCACCCAAGTCCTGTACAATGGTTTGCTCACACTTAACCACTATCCCAACCGATAACAACCCAAATCAAAACACAATCAACCCCAATCCATCTTCAAATCAAAGAACACGTATAAGTTACCCATGATTCTCGAACTTGACTTTTGTCGACCAAATGCCAAAATTGCTTCGAATCCTTAGTAAATAGCTTACTAAAAGCTATCAAGAGTAAGTGCCTATTTGAGTTAGAAATAGCCGCATTGAAGCTCGAATTTAAGAACATGTAAACCGAATTAATAAAAGAAAATTTAAAAACATGAAGCTTGAATCAAACTTTTAATTGATACTGAATTGAGTTACAAATGACTAAAAAGCTTAAATTCAATACATAGGAACTGAAGATTACAATTTAAGAAATTAATTAAGACCTTAAAAGTAAAAACGACATACAAGCAAATTAAAAACTAAAAACTACTCTTCTCTGCTTTCTTCCTTCTATTTATTAGCAAAAGGTCTTCCACTTGTCCTCCAGAAAATCTCACTCTATTTGGAGCCATTGGATCATTGGAGTTGATATTGGCCGCTGATGAGTTTTGGCGCCAAAATGGGTATAGCAACTGGGAGGGTTTTGAGTAAGGAAGGAGAAACATTAATTGTTTCTTGTTTTAAGTTAAGTGGTGGGACAAGTATGCGGGTCAGATGTGGAGGTATGATAATGGTGAGAGTTGCGCATGTTGGTGAAGGAGAGGGAAAAAGGAGGAAAAGGTTTGGCGGGTAATTATTTGACCGGTTAAAGGGTTGAGTTGTTGACTGGGTATTGATAAAGGGATCAAGTCGACTGGGTATAGATTGGCTTGGTATTGCTCATTTTTAGATTAACTTTGCATTCATATGAGACTATAGGACCAAAAGCGATAAACCGAAACTCCCGGACCACACGTGTAACTTCCAAATGTAATCCAAGGGTTGGTTTTGCCAATCTTCAAAAATATAAGGACCAAACTCAACAATCCCGAAACTCGAGACTAAACTTGTAATTTTCAAAACTTTTGAAATTTTTCACCAAAGGACTAATTATGACAACTTATGATTTCAAAAGGACCTTTGGTGACTTTTTCTTTAAAAATAAGTGCTCAGACTATTTCTCCAATTTTTTGAAAGTCTGGGACCGAAACCCGCCAATTATGCAAACTTTGTTCGTTTTTCATTTGTTTTCAATAATTTTGCATCTGAAACATATAAAACATAATTTTGGGATATTTTCAGTATTTAGATGCATTTCTGAATGTTTTTAAATGTTTTTGCAGTCTAAAAGGTACAAAAATGATGAGTATTTGCACACTCATCAGTTGTCATTAAAACACCCGAGTCTTCTTATGTTAATCCCAAACAAGAATTTGAACAAATTTATGGTCCTTTACCTTCCATCGTTGAAGTAATTTCTAAACCCGAAAATCGCAAAATTCTTCGATATTTTGACATTTTCATGGTCGACCTCAAAATTTTGGAACATGAGATAGAATATCATTCGAAATAAAATTCAACATTTTCAATCCTTCGCCGAGAACAAAGAGACATTTTTAAAAATCTTTTACCCAATGTCAAAAATTTGAAAAATTGTGCAATTTCTTGGGAAAAGGAATTTCATATGGAACTTGAGTGATGAAAACGTTGAGAAAATGTAAACATCTATTTCTAATACTAAACGCAAAAAGAAAATGTTGAGAAAAGATGTTGATCGACTCTTGGAAGAGGTTATCCGTACGATATCCATAATATTGTGTTACTTCATGCTTTGCCATTTGCATCCGATTATATCTCTCACGATAATGTTGTGAATGTTGTGAATGTTGAGAATTCGATAATGTGCATCAATTCAAATCTTTAAAAGTCGAAATGAACGATTGAATAATGAGCTTTCAAACGCAAAACGCCGTCTTCAATGGTGTCAAAAGATTGTCAAAATCGAGAACTTGCTTTGCAAAAGAAAATCACCCAGCCTGCAATCTAAATCGTTAGTCCAAAATTGAGCAAACCGATGATCAAAACGTGTCTTCGAAAGGTCAAATCTCTAAATATGAACATGAACTTGTAAAAGTCAAACAGAATATGGTGTCATATTTGATTTACTCAAAAGACTCGTGATGAAGCATCAAACGAGCTTGATAATTTTCTCAAACACACTAAGGAAGTCATGAATTTTTCGAGAAATCTTCAGAAAATCAAGAGTTGGTGCACACTATCTTTAAGCTAAGAGAAATGTTAGGAAAGTATGAACATTTGCCCCCAACCGCATTAAGAAGATAGCACCACCACACTTAGTAATCGTGAACCTAGAATTCCTACCGCCAAATCACAAGTTCCTAATGTGCTTCCTTCTATCCGCAACAGACTAGTTTTTGTCTTTTCCAAACGTCCGCACTTTTGCCTTAGAGCACTCAATCAAGAATAGGAAGTTACACCTAAGAAAGGATTAATAAGGACTGCTAAACTAGAATAACACCCTAGGACAATGAATAAGACTCACGTTGCTTCCACTATAGAAATTATGTCCGCAAATGTAATAGAAATAGTGATGTAACGAATGCTAAACCGTTAAGTACTTTTGATACTATGTCTCGATGCACCTTGTGATATTTGTCGAAAAGTATGAATTCAGATTGTCATGACAAATGTTTGCTAAAGCTATCATCTCTCGCTTAAGGAATCCTAAGAATCGAATACCTCTAGGCCAACTAACCATTCTAAGTCTCAGGCTTGTAGACCGCTTCTTTAGATTCTAAGAAACACATTGTCGTCTCCTCGTAGTTCCGCTTTCAATTCCTAAGAATGTAGTATCACCTAGTGTATTCACCAAGACTAAAACAAATAGTAGTTATAGATGGCGTAAATGGATACATAACACATTCGATTTAAATGGATGCCTAAAATTATTAATGTGTATGTTCATTTATCCCGCTCCGAACCTCTCACATTTTGGGTTCCACATCTACTTCTATTCCATCCGTGCCTGTGTGTGTGTAATGCAGTGTGATATGTATCATTCTTCGATTGTTGATAGCGGTCGTTCCCGACACACGACAGTAATCTTAAACCATTAACCAACTTTATTGCAAAATTCATTGGCACCACTGTTCGGAATGATCATCATAGCCTATCATGGCCTATGGAGACTATGTTAATGGGAACATCGAATAAGGTGGTTTACTATGTGGAAGGCCCTCGGCCACAACTGCTTTCAAGAGGGTCAATTTTGTGATGGAGATTTGGAAGTTGCTTTCGTGGAGAAAACTTGTTTCATTCAGTGATCTACAAGGAAACAACCTTATGTCCGGCTCGCGTTTTCTAGTCTTTATACTATCTCTATGCAAGACATGGTTGCTTCTTCCCCATCTCGCTTACTTTCAAACGCAACATCTACAAAACCCGGCTATGGCACCGCTGCTTTCACATCTAAACTTTCGCATCATCACCAATCTTGCTCGACACAAACTAGTGTAGAAGGACTCACACGATTTTGTGATAAAAAGATCACCTTTGCCAGCTCGCGGAACAAGGAAAAAGTACTGTGCTCATTTTCCTCTAAGGTGGAATACGCCTCAAGATGTGCTTCATCTTCTTCACATGGATTATGCGTCTCGAATGCGCGTAAACGATCAACGGCAAACGCTACATTTTAGTAATTGTTGATGACTCATCACGATGGACTTGGGTTTACTTTCTTCAAGCAAAGACCAAGCTCCACATATGATAATCACCTTCTCACAAAAATATGTGTTCATTCGAAATACGCTGAGATGCATCGTAACCGGCAAAGGAACTCGAATTTGTTAACAAAACTCTTCGTGAATTTTATGAGAAAGTGGGAATAGAGTATCAAACATCTATTGCACTGACACCGAACAAAACGGAGTTGTTGAAAGACTAAACCGAACGTTAGTGGAAGCCGCAAGAACCATGTTAATTAATGCCAAACTCCTAGATTACTTATGCGTAAGTCGATTCATCGCATGCTATACTCAAACCGCTTCTATGATTACAAAACGCCACAACAAAACACCTTTCGAGCTTGTCCACAACAGAAACCAATCTAAAACACTTTCATGTATTTGGATCTCGCTATCCGAATAATGATCGTGATGACTTTGGAAAGCTCAAAGCCAAAGTCGACATTGGAGTCTTTATCAGGTATTGTGATAATTCTAAAGGTTTCGAACTGGAATCGCCGAACAAAGGAGGTAATGGAAACGATTCATGCTCATTTTGATGAACTCACTAAACGGCTTCGAGTATAATAAAGAACCCGGCCACAACCGCTTAAACTTCCTTCAACCCCATCATCACCGAACAAAGCCCCCACCACCACAACAAATGGATCGGTTATTTGGTCCTCTGCTCATGACGATATTGATGAATGTGCCTGTGTGTATCCGTCTTTCACCGTCAACCCGACACTACTCTTATACCGATACACCTACTACAACAACTACTCGTTGAAGATGCACCTACACCGCTTGACTCTACCACAACAAATTGAACAAACCGCCTAACATGATGAACCCAACATGATATTCTAATGAAGTACCCCCACCAGAGATTTTGATCCAAATGCTCTTTAACCCGCTTGCTTAATGAGATCATTGCACCTGCATGTCGCGAATCTTCCACAAACCATTTGAATCTTCGTAATTTGCACAATGTATACCAACATCAACCTCACACATAGATGGACAAAAGATCATCCTCTCGAAAATATTATTGGCAACCCAAACCAACCAACGTTACATGACAACGTCTTCACTCGTGATGGTGAGCATCGCATTTATGCCCCTCACCGCTCTGCCAACTGAGCCTAAAAACATCAAAGACGCAATGACAAAAGACACCGGATAGAATCCATGCAAGAAGAACTTAACCAATTCAAACGCCTGAAGTACGGGAACCGGTTGAAAGACCATCGTGGGTTTATGTCATCGGTCTAAAATGGATTTGGAAAACAAATTGATGTCAAGGGAATGTTATCCCAAACAAGTCACGGCTAGTCGCTAAGGGTTATCGCCGAAAGAGGGTATAGACTTTGAAGAATCTTTTGTCTCGCTGTTCGCCTTGAGGTCGTTTCAGATATTTCTCGCGTCATGCTCATATGAATATGACGGTTCATCAAATGGATGTCAAACCCGCTTCTCAATGGACAACTTAAAGAAACGGTGTATGTCACCAACCGATGGATTCGCTGATCCCGAGTTCCGAACCATGTTTACAAACCCAACAAAGCTCTTTATGGTCTCAAACAAGCTCCCCTGCATGGTACGATAAGCTATCATCTTTCCTCATTGCCAATAATTTCACCAAAGGTTCGGTCGACCCTACTCTTTTTATACAATATCACGGGCACATATCTTAATTGTTCAAATTACGTGGATGACATCATTTTTGGTCTACACATAACAAGTAATCAATCGCTTTAAAAATAATGAAGAAAAATTTTGAAATGTCCATGATGGGTGAACTTACATTCTTTCTAGGATTGCAAGTTCATCAATCACCGCGGTATTTTTTCTTGAGTCACCCAAATATGCCCTTGAATTATTAAACAAGTTTGGAATGAAAACGCAGATACTTATGCCACACCAATGACTCATACCAAGAAGCTAGACGACGATTTAAATGGGAAATTAGTGGACCCTACAAAATACCGTAGTATTATTGGGTCTCTACAAGAAGTCAAACCGATATTGTCTTTGCCGCTTATCTATGCTCTGCTATCGGCCTCGACCAATCCAAACCTACTCTCGAGGCTAAAAGAACTGATACATCAAGGGAACCATTAACTTGGGGATCCGTATCCGGAAGGATTCTCGGTTTTGAACCAATTGCTTTTCAGATGTCGATCACGCAGGATGTTTAGATTCACGTAAAAGTACTTCGTGAGCTCTACAATTTCTTGATGATAAACCGTGTCTTGGCAATCAAAGAAGCAGTGATTGTACATCATTGTCCTCACCGTAAGCGTATATGTAGTAATGTCTTGCGGCGTGCTCAAGTCATCCGGATGAGAACACAACTCAAAGACTATGGTTACGTGATTTGATGTAATCCTATGTATCATGACAATCGGAGTGTTATGGGCGATCTCGCAACCCGCTCAAAGACTCAAATCAAAGCACATTGATCTTCGCTATCATTTCATCAAGGATCACGTGGAACAGGTACCGCTGAATTATACTTTCATGGTACCCAATACCAATTGGCAAATCTGCTCACCAAAGCCTTGCCTCCCGCTAGGTTTAATGAGTTGGTCCACCGGATTGGTATGAGGTGTTTGACCCAAGAGGAATTGATGACCTCCCAAAACAAGCCTTAAAAACCCTAAAACACCAAAACTCTTTTGTAAATAAATTTTTTTCAAAACAAAATACAAAAATATAAAATCGAGAAAACAACAAAAATATTCTTCTAATCTATTTTTCTTTCAACATGGCAAGTACATTTTTCCGTCAACACTTTAATCTTTCAAAATTCAATATTTTTCCGATGTTGTCGAGGGGAGAAAATAATCTATTAACTGCTTCAAAACATCTGTACTTGCATGTTATATTATCTCGGTTGTTTTTTAACAATGGTGGTGAATTTTCTCGTTCAATGATTACCCCTGACTTAAATTAACCTCTCATTATTTTCTCAAGTCAAGGGAAGTGTCGCCAAGTTTCTTTCTTAAAAACCTTTGTTTGGTAAACCAAATGGAAGTTAAACGCTTTGTTTGAAAAGGAAATGCGGAGGGACTAAACCTCACAAAATGTTAAAGTTACTTTTACAAAAACACCTCCCACCTACTTTTTACTTCACATTTAATACACACTACCAAATACATCTACGCCTAAGAATCACTCAAGAAACCGTTATTTTGATCATCATTTTGTAAGTGTTTTAATGATCTTAACATGTTTTAAGCTAAGGTTTTTAATCTCATGCAACCAACGGCCACAAAGTAGAAGACATGGTGATTATGTGTTCTACGATAAGTATGAACACATAATCATTATGTGTGTTTTGGTTATATGGATAGTGTCAAACGCTTTTATACATCAAGGATACCATTTTAACCATCAAACCCACCCGTAAACACGATTAAGAATTTTTGAAAATTAGGGTTTATGAGTCGATTTGGTTTTTTCAAAATGTGAAGTGCTTTGGTCTAAAAGATTGTTGGGTTATGGTCATATGTCAGTGAATTGATGATTTCATGGTTGTTTACCACCCGTAAACACTAATTGGTTAACAATTGGAAACTAGGGTTTAAAGTTTATAACTTTGGGTATTTTTGATTCACCACAAGTTAGATGTTATAACTTGGTTTATAGACTCAACACATCTAAAACTACCGTAATTTGTTTGGTGCAAACCTGTAATAGAAATGATACGCGAAATCTTAACCCTTAGAGTTTTGACCTACTGCATTTGACTTTCTACACCGAATCTATTAACGTATGATTCATGCCATGTTTTGTTGATAAAATGATGTTTTGTGTTAATATTGATGTTTTGATGAAATTATTTCGTGCTTTGCTACGCTTAAATATTCGTAATCAAGGTCATTTGCAACTCTACGCATAAGGATTACCCACGCCAGTAGTCAAGTTACGCGTAAGAATAATCCTACGCATAACCATTACGCAGAAGGTTCTACAATGGGACCACGCAGATCCCGTGAAGGATATGAACAAACAACTCCCCACGCATAAGGTCTACTTCACGAGCAAGCCTTACGCCGCAAGGTTCTTATACCACACTGCGTAAGCTCTTCAGTACGCAAGCGTCCCCTTTTCCCACGCCAGAATACATTTCTTACGCGTGTAGTTAGATCCCACGGATAAGTTTCTTCGCCACGCCAGAGTGCCACCATCTGCACGCTAACTCACCACCCCTACGCCTATGCCTTGATTGACCTTCATTATGAATTGTTACGTACAAACTTGTTAATAAACTTATCATAACGTCATCAATCCAATAATGTCACTAATAAACCCAAACGCTTGATATGTTGTGAACCATAAGTGATAACATAAATTTTAAAACTTAAAGTTATTGGACTATTGGACATACAAGCGACTTAGGACTCAGAATAATCATCATAATCTTACATTCAATAACTAGACAATAAACCTTCAAGGACTAACATTATGTCTTTCGATATGTTGGTTCTTTGGCTAATGTTATTTCGTGATCACGAGATGGTCGAACAAATGAATGTGGATGCATCGAAGTTCTTACACCGGTCGATATCTTTCCGTGAGGGTTATCCGAGAAAGCTTGGAAAGAACAACCTTAGGGTTGACTTTGACACCCTCACATGCTCGTAATCTTCTTATCTCATCAAGGTGGATATTCTCAAGTCTCATCCTCACCGTAATATGCCCTCACATTCTCGCCACAGCCCAGCAGGTTCACATTCAACAATTCCTGGATTCTATGCGCAGGATCATCGGTCAAAATGCCGGAATGCGACTCTTAATCACAAACAAGTCACCATCACTCCCCGCCGATGATGGGCTGTTCTCATCATTCCGCACATCACTCCAACCAACCCTTTGCTACTCCTATCAAGGGACAAGCTCGCAATTTTGATAGATATCGGTTATGATGAAGCCGCAGGAATCATTACTAAGCACTCTCACGCGGAGTCAAGAATATTCCTCAACCATGGAGAACACTCTACATGATCATCACCAAATCGGCTTCGGTCATGATAAAGGGCTATGAGCATCCTAAGCTCATGGAACCTGCAGATTTTCCGGTCTCCATGAATAAAATGGACATCAAATCAAGCATCAAGCTATGGGAAGATATGATGTCGTTTACAGAAGCTTGGATCCAAAATTGCCGATGTCGATACACCAAACTGTTGATCCATAGAGCTCTGGACTTCATCCTCGATATCCCTGTGAGACTCAATGACCCGTATAATCATGACATCTTGATCGAGCCTATACTATCCGCCGTAATCAAAGAATCGCCTCACGAAGAAATGGTGTCGAGTTGCCCGATCACCTTCTTACAAAGGAAATCAAAAGTCGGAAACGCATAAAAGGTATCCGTAGCCGTAAAGAAGGAAAAGTTGGCCATCTTGATGAAAAAGGCTTCGGGACACCTACCGGAGAACCAAGAGGCAAGGTCGAAGTGCATTGGCATGTAGAGTCAAAGGAAGTTCCCAAGAGGAACCTCCTTCAAAGAGGATTGTTCCCGCAGGAAGCTATTCCTATTCCAACTCCCAAACCCAATCGAAACTATAGCTTAGGGACGAAAGTTCTGAAGAAACACAACCGCACGAGGAGGTCCACTATTCCAAATCGCAAAGATGTCTCGAGACTCCAACAGCACTCAAACCTCCAAGTCCTCAAGTCGAGCAAAGGAAAAGGGAAGACCCAAGACTTGTGCCCTATAATGAGAGCTCAGAAGAAGAAGAGCAACTGGATAAATCATACCGAAAGAAGTACAAAATCGTCGACACCTTCAAAAGGCTAAAGAATTCAACAAGATCAAACAGGTGTCTTGAGGATCAAGTGGTGTTGTTCACTCTACACCAACCTCCGATGCGGTTAATCAACCCGAGCAGGGAGTCAGCACCACTCTTGTGCAACAACAAAGCCTCATGGAGGATACTATTGTATATGATTTGAGGAACCGGAAACCGAGATAGATAAAGATGACGACACGACGCTTTCCTCGATAGTCCGACACGCATACGTAAGGAAACTTCAACCACCAAAGGACCCGTAGTCTCCTCACGCCTCATCTTCATCGATTCTTCTTCTCATTCATCACCACCACCATCAAAGGAAATCAACCAAATCATCATCCAAACCGTGAAGAAACCACTCGATCTAGGATTTCTACACATATAAACGAATCATGGATGTCACAAACAAGTCGAAAGAAAGACGACTCAACAAGAAGTTAAATTTGTTTGTCGATCACATACAAAGATCCGATGACGAGAAAGAAAAGATGCAAGAGGAAAGGAAGTTTGTTCATGAATTCATGAAACAACACCGCCGGTGGAACTGAACGAAATGATCAAGGCTACTCAAAAGTACCTTTTCGAGTACGCCTTAAAGTCACAAAGGAGTTGTTCAACGACAACTTTATCCAAATCGATGCAAATCGCCAAGCAAACTATTCGATCAACGCTCTAACCGTCATTAATTAATCTGACCGATCCGCTCGTGTTCTCAATAATGAATTGCGGCAAGCCAGGACACAAATGTCGCCATGATCTCGCGATGTTCAACTCTCAAGCAAAATTGTATCAAGTATTGCTTGACTACCAACTTCAAGAAGTTTGTAGATTTGAAGTAAAAGTTGAAACGTCCCTGCAGACGGCGAAGATAAGGATAAGGATAAAGACTGCGACCAAACGCCAAACAGCCTGTGAATCTTCGATGCCACCTCCTCCTCAACGAACTCCTCGCCAACAAAGGTCCCTCCTCCTCCTTCAACCGAAAACCTCAGACGATTCCAGTTACCACCTCGACTCGTAAAACCGGTGATCACTTTGAGTATACGGGTAGACGATGAAGAGGTCCTTGAGCCTCGACAACAACCCACCTCACCCAAACAAGTGCGTAAACCGTAATCATCATCAAGGCCTTCAAAAGAAGAAGAAGACGCTTCAGATCGACGTCAGATCGCGGCTAGATGACGATAAACCGAGGAATTTGAATGGTTTGCTACTCTTGTTAACAACACTCCTACCCCTCGGCAGGGTCGATTTGGCAGACGGTAGTATCATTGAGCATGCAAAACTTCGCAAGAAAATTTCCAAGTGAAGAAGATGACTAAACCGAGCTGAAGCGAATGAAGAATGAAGCTTTTCAACTGTTAAAAGATAGCTCGTAAAGTGCCCTCGAGGTCGAATATCACCTTGATAACATTGCTCGAGCTAGTTCTAACAACATGGATTGGCTCAACCTGTACAAACATCGACTTCACTAAACGGACAACCCTCCATATTACACCGACCGACCAAACCTCTACCAACAATCGCCAACCAGATGAACCAAGGATTCCATTCCGATATTTCTTCAACAAAGACCCGAATTTCTTCTCCATGGTGGCGATGGTTCAAGGAAATACGCTACATCGTTGACACTTTCCATTCCCAAAGAAGCTCTACTCAAATCCGATAGCTATTGAGAAACAATCAATCACTTGTTCTCCAAAACAAGGAAGAATAACACCGAGATGCATTGTATGGGATTCATCATTGGCCGTAACGCTTATTTAATCTACCACCAAGTCGCCAGTTCAAGTCACAACATGCGCAGTTTAGTACTAAAGACATCGCTCGCATCCAACATGTTGGTCTTTCATCCAAACGGGACCACACCTTTCAAGAAGATTGTGGTCAAAAGATGATGAAAGGGATTATGCATGCGAAGTCGACTTTGAGAATTTGTCTCTCAACGATATTGAAGACATGTACCTTGCCAAAGTACGGTGGTCGCATGAGAAAATTTTCAACCATACAACACCAATTCATCAAGTCACCACCATTTTAATGGACGATAGTTATAAAAAGAACGTGCTGAAGATCTTCACCGCCGTGAATCATATCGCATATCGTGTTAATCTCTCCACCACAACTCGATCTTCCGACATCAACCACCTTACACAATATACGCCATCAAGAAACCTGCTCGATGTCGCTCATCGCAGTTGAACTTCAACGAAATTGCTTAATGGCGTGTGATGATCTTCAAGTTCGGGGATTACACCTTCAAGATGGTTAGGACGGATTGGCTTATCGGTTGAAGGATATAATCGTGATAAGATTGGGAACCCAAAGCGATGGAACTCTAAGGACGTAAGGATGTGAGAAGGATCATCGTAATGATTGATGAAAGGTTGTTTCAAGTGACTGGCCAGACGCTTGAGAGCTTTGTTGGTGGTCGACGCAGATGAACATTACCGCCAACGCCTGTCGCACTCGAAACATCATCGAGACTCTCGTACCCCTTGAATTGTTTCTTTTCACTATATATTTGGATGCATGATATATTATGTCTATGGCTTGTGCACGCATGTCAAGTGGTACAACCCGCCTTGTAAAGAAAGGACCTCGCTAGTACGCCAAAGGCCGCAATCCTTATAAAAGGAGTTAAAGCTTTACTTTTGAGAAAACCTATCAAACCATTCATTTTCAAGGTTTTGCTCAAAAGAACAAGTACTTCTCTTACGATTTTTCAAAACCTCAACTGCTTATATCACTTGTCGAGGGGAGTATTTGACTCAAAACTTTGTTCAACAAAAGTTCTTTTGTGTCACTCTTCCTCAACACTCAAAATGGTCATATTTATTCGAAACGCTTCAAAAATAACATTTTATATGCCATTTTGAGGGGAGAAAATATGTGATAAGAAATATGTTTGTTGCTTTCGCAGTATAGAATTAACCAACTAATTGACGATGCTTAACCGTTAGTAACTGGAAAAGACTTGTCCCGGACGGGTAATACCGGGTTAGTTCGCTAGTGATGTAAACGTGTCTCGCAGCGACTTGTCTCGAAAGAATGTACCATTCGAGAAACTCTTGATAGATATGAATCTTTGACGGGTTTGACAACCTTTCGAGGTTTGTCTACACCTTCAAGATAGTTATTAGAGCTAGTTGTCACCTAAAAGTCGACAATGCGCCTTCTAACTATGCAACGAACCGTGTCTCATGGGGATTGTCTATCTCGAGTGAATCAATTCAAAATGTGCGCGCTCTTCTCTCTCTCTGCGTATTTAACCGCTAAAACCTAAGCACATGTGGGGGAGTATTTATGCAAAATCTTATCTTCACAAGTGGTTCAAAATGTTTTTCACCATAAACACCGAAGAGATCGATTTTTCAAGTGGTACAAAATGGTTTTATGGCAACATAGGTTAGTCATGGAGTTATAAGGTGACTAAGGTTAGAATAACTGTCTCATGATCCGCCAGAGTTTGAGGGATCTACCCAAGGACACTACCATTAGTTAGTGTTAGAAGTCCTTAGAATGATTGTAAAAGGAGAAATGAGAATCGGAAAGAAGGAGTTGAAGAATAAAAAGAAATGCAAAATAAAAGGTGAAAACAATAGCCATCCGTATTATTCAACTTAGGCGCATAATCGGGTTCATTCATATGCTACCGGGTTGTCACTTGATGACACCGGTATTGAAGATTGTCGTCATGGACCCAAAGGACGCATGCACTAAACCTTCTTAGCCACTCAAGTTTCTCTCAACGTGCTTGTTTCATTCTCACCGGAACCCTACATAATCTATCGGCTTTCTCTTAGAGATTGCTGATATTGAAGAAGGAGACCCTCTCCCTAGTCTCCGCTCAAGAAAACCAAAACACACAATTGAGTCTAGAGCCACGAGATTCATCAAAAGATCTCTTAGGAACACTTGACATTTCATCACTTGTTGATCAACAAATAAGATCTTCAGTGATTCAGTGGTTCATATAGAGTCCTTCACAGATCTTAGCAATCTGTCGAGAACATTTATGAGAGGTTCACATCTGTGATCCTCAGTGATTGAATGGAAACTGTAGGATCGTTATTTTTGTTGTGTAGATGATTCGGGTGGTCTTGGAAGATCAAAATACATGTTTTCCATTTTAGAGAGAAAGTAGAGAGAGGGTGTTCTTGCTAGAGGTTTACACAAATTGTAGAGTATTAGATTATGAGCACCACCCTTCCATGGATGGAAGGGTATTTATAGTTACACAATACACGACCTCCTATCGGCTGTGGATCGGGGATACGGTGGGTAAAGACCCGTCCTTCCTCCACGGTGTTGCACTAAGCTATACTACGCTACAAACTAATAAATAAACTACTAAATAACGTAAATAACGATATGTCTACGAGCTAACTTATGCTAGATAATATTAGGGTGACCGACTCTTCACTATGGAATTTTCTAATTCCTAACAATCTCCCCTAGGAGGTCACCCCATGTTATACATTTCAATCCTAGCATTCTATTCTTGTCTTTGTTCTTGAGCTCGTGACTTCAATTCTTCATTTCAACAATCTTTGTGCTTTTGTAGCGATTCTTCAAAGTCCGCATTGATTTGTACTTTTAGTGGAGGCCTTTAATCGATCCACATCTTTGATGATCTTCAAGCTTTCTTTGAGATCATCACCACAAATCTCTCCGGATCATCCATAGTTGTGTTGCCTTCATGTGATGTTGTGACATTCGGACCGACATGCTCACACTTTTGAATCATGACATCTTTCCATCGAGTAGCGGAAGCCTTCTTCGGTTCATGATATTTGCGGAACAGAGAAGCATAGTATAGAAATATCAAAGCCGGGTTATGTAGATAAGCACAAGTCATGATTTCTTCAATTAAGTGCGGATCTTTGTGAGCATGCGGCTTTGGATTGACTCCTCGATTACGATCACCGCAACCGTCAAGTGTACCGCAAACAACAGCTAGCAATAAAACATACGAAAGTGTCTTTGACCACTTTCCGAATTGAGGTACACGCCCACGGTTCCCGTTGATCGAGATAAATCTTACCGTGATCGGTGGGATTCCTAAGAATCTCCTTGACGGGGTTTCGTAGTCGTTCTAGCCGTTCTCAAACCGAACGTCTCAAAGAAGACAACACGGAGTGAGTGAACCAACAAATTGAGATTCACCGATTGATGAAAATGATTTGAAAAACAATCGCGTATTGCTTGAAGAAAGAGTTTTGCAATACGACGAAGGTTTTATGAGAAAGATCAATTTTCAATCAAAATACTTTTGTATTAGAGAATGAGTACACATTCGACATGCTAGCGAAAAGAAGAGATTCGCACATCGAACGGTTTTCTAAAAGCATTTTTCAATCGGATATACTTTTGAATTTGAAATGAATACACATTCGACGTGCTAGAGAAAGAAGGTTTGCACATCGAGCGGTTTTTCCAAAAGTATTCATCAATTCCATTCTGGACCAAGGTTGATTCAAGACCGAATCGCCCATTGTTTCTATCCGGTTGTCACAAGTTTGATCTTACGAGAAGATCTCACATGTCACCCACCAAGAGCTTGTTTGATGTAGGCTCTAGAAGGATTTCCATCTTCATCGTGAATATTTTCATATCACTCGGATGTTACGCAATACCACAAGGATAATCGTGGGACTCTTAATATGTACTTACTTTCCACATTGTGTGAAAAGCAAGTCTTCAAGAATTTAGTGTCCTAACGAGATATTGTGGATGATCTCTTGGCTCTAGACTCAATAGTGCACATTTGGTTCTGTGTTGGAGACTAGGGAGAGGTCTCCTTCTTCAATATCAACAATCTCTAAGAGAAAGTCGATAGATTATGTCGGTTCCCGTGAGAATGAAACAAGCCCTTTAAGAGGAACTTGAGTGGCTTGGGAAGTTTAGTCTGATGCATCCTTGGGTCCATGATGTCTTGTCTTCAATACCGTGTTACCTTAGTAACACCCAAGAGCATATGTATTAAACCCGTTCTTGCCCTAAGGTTGAATTATTGGAGGCTATTTCTTTTCACCCTTTTCACATTCAATTCTTTTCATTCTTCAACCCTTCATTGCTTACGAGACTTCATTACTAGAACCTTGTTGGGTTTATTCCATTACTAGCTCGTCTCAATCCGCACTCTTCCCATATTCTCATTTTCTCCTTTTTCAATATACCTAAGGACTCTACACTATCTAGTGGATTGTCCTCGGTAGATCCCTCCGTTCGCGGCGGATCGTGGGAACAAATACCTAACCTAACCATCCTTATAACACCATGCATAAAGTAAATTGGTCGGTCTTTTGGTATTGTTCTTTCCTTCATGAAACCAATTGAAAAATCATGTGGAAAACCAATCAAGGTACTTGTGATACGAGATCAAAGCATTTTGTACCTTAATAGTTTTGATCATTTAGAAAACCTCCCCCTCAACATGTGCGTATGATTTAGAAATTGTTTAGCACAAGGAGGCAAGAGGACTTTGAAATATTTTCTTTGATCACAATTTTCATACGAAAAAGCCATTTGATTTTCATGGTAAAATTCTCCCCCTCAGTATGTGCATAGGATATTTTAAATCATTTTTATCACATAGAGGCAAGAGTTTTTTTTTTTTTTTTGAAGCACATCCACGATTACAAAAGCCATTTAAGAAACCATTTGAAAACTCAATCAAGGTACATTATGATCTCTTTTAAAAAACTTTTGTACCTCGATGGTTTTGCTCCCCTCAATATGTGCTTGAGATTCGAAAGTTTAGCACATATGAGAGAGCGACTGCACAAATGAATCAAAGCGATCAACTTTTATCAAATTTCATAATTAAATCACAAATTCTCCCCGATCAAAATATCAAATCCTTTGAGATTTTGGATCCCAAGAGATTTAATTAGGTTTAGAAAACATGGGAGAAAATGTGGCCTTGTTTAAATACTCATCCGGTTTTGGATAAATCCTCCTCCTCAACATGTGCATTGTGTATTTGAAATCGTTTGGCACATGGAGGCGGAGTGCCTTTAAAGGACTAAAACCAATTCCATTAAAACAGATTTGAGATTTAAATCACGATCTCTACCCGATCGTAAATATCAAACCATTTGAGATTTGTGATCCCAATTGATTAAATCATTTAAAACATTTTGGGGAAAGGCGTGGCTTGATTTAACAATGAAAAATGATGATAAGGACCAACTCTAGACATTAAAGATTGTTAGTGTCGGTATGATAGTTTTTAAGAGATCTTTTAGTAAAATAAAACAATTTCACAATCAAACAAGAAGAAAAGATTTCATTTTGAAAGACCTTGATTCTAAAGAAAAAATCATACCATGACATAACATTAAATCTTTAGATCACCACTTTTGTTGTACAAAGCGGACTTTTGAAGATATATTGTATGAAAATATTTTAAATTAAATCACTCTCCCCTCAATCGATGACCAAGTCGATAATTGAGTGACTTAAGTTTTGATAAAATGAAGTCCTATGATTTTCAAAATTTAGTCAATATATTTTCAAAACAATATATTCCATTTTCAAAACAATTTATTCAAATTTATTCAAAATTGTTTAAAAATGGTATCTGCACAAAGATCGTTAGTGGTTGAGAAGTTTCGTTGTTGTTGTTGTAGGATTGGAAGAAAACCGTCTGCAAATGCGGTGAGACTTCTTCTTACGTTGCATTTTGAATGCCAACCGAGGTCAATTAAGCTCCGTTTCTTCACTTCTTTGAAGAAAACCATCTGTGATGCAATAAGACCTCTTCGTTGCATTTCATGCCAACTCTCCATTGAAGTCCAATTAAGCTCCGTTTCTTCATTTGTCAACCCAAGATATAGTTACCCTTTCCTTTCGCATCCAATCATCTTCAATTGTGGGATCCGGATCGGAACATTCTTTTATACCAATATACCGCATCGTTAGTGAACACACATACTGATATATGGTGGTCGACATCACCCAAACAACAATCGACTAATAAAAGTCAATTCAACATGTCAATCGGATCATATAAAGCAAGGGAATTATGAGTTCATCAAACTTTAATCATCTAAACCTAACAATCATATCCTAGAAACCTAGTCCTTCAACATAGGCAATTAGATTTTCTGAGATAAACACGTGGGATAATTAAGAAAGTCCGTTAGATGATATAAATTTGAAAAATTTTCTTCCCTCAATCAATGACTCTTTTCTTGAAAAGTTTTAAAAGTCTTTGAAGTCATCGATTGAGTTTTGCGATGTCTGAAAACTACGATCTGATTGATTTTCAAGCAACTCATTTTACCACCATTTTGAAATACAACAAATATTTTTACAAGAATTTTAGACGGAAAAACATTTGTGTAGGAACAACGATCCTTGACATACTTTCCTCAAATTGTTTTCTTGGGGGCCTTTTTTAAAAAAAATTTGGGGGGCCCCCCTTTTTTTTTTTTTTTAAAAAGGTTTTAAAAAAAATTAAAAAGGGGAAAAATGGGTTTAAAAATTTTTTAAAAAACAAAGGGGAAACCCCTTTTTTTTTTTTTTTAAATTTTTTTCCCCGGGTTTTTTAAAAAAAGGGGGGAAAGGGAATTTTAAAAAGGGTTTTGGTTTTGGGTTTTTTTTTTTTTAATTTTTTTTTTTTTTTTTTTAAATTTTTTTTAAAATTTTTCCCCCTTTTGGTTTTTGGGGAAGGGCCAAAATTTTAAAATTTTTTTTTAAAAGGGCGGGGTTTCTTTTTTGGTTTTTTTTTTTTTTTTTTTCCCCAAACCCAAAATTTTCCCCCCAAAAAAAAAAAAAACCTGGGAAAAAGGGGGTTTAGTTTTTTTTAAAATTTTAATTTTTTTTTGGGGGGTTTTTTTTTTGGGGCCCCAACGGGTTTTTTTTAATTTTTTTTTTTCCCCCTTTTTTAAAAAAGGGGGGGCCCCCCCTTAAAAAATTTGGGAAACCCCAAAAACCCCCTTTTAAAATTTTTTTAATTTTAAAATTTTTTTAAAAACCCCTTTAAAAAATTTTTTTTTGTTTTAAAAAAAAAAAGGCCAAAAAATTTTTTTTTAAAAAAATTTTTTAAAAAAAAAAAAATTAAAAAAAAACCCCAAACCCCAAATTTTTTTTCCCGGTGGGTTCCCCAAACGGGGTTTTTAAATTTCCTTTTTTTTCCACCCCAAAAAAAAAAAAGGGGGGGGGTTTTTATTTTCCCAACCCCTTTGGGTTTTATTTTAAAAAAAAATTTTTTTTCCCAAATTTTTCCCCAAAAAGGGTTTTTCCAAAGGGGAATTTTTGGTTTTCTTTAAAAAAAAATTTTTTGGGTTTTTTTTAAAAAGGGGGTTTTTTTTTTTTTTTTGGTTTTTTTTGGGGTTTTTTTTTTGGGGAAAAGGGGGGGAAAAAAAAAAATTTTTGGTAAAAAAAATTTTCCCCTTTTTTAAAAATTTTTAAGGTTTTTTAAAAAAAATTTTTGGGAAAAAGGGGGGAAAAAATTTTTTAAAAAACCTTACGGGAACCAAATTTTTGGAATTTTCCCTTGATTAAAATTTTTTTTTTTTTTTTTTTGTTTAAAAATTTTTTTTTTTTTTTTTTTGGTTTTTTTTTTGGGGGGAAAATTTTTTTTTTTTTAAATTTTTTTTTTTTGGGGAAAAAAATTTTTTGGGTTTTTTAAATAAAAAAAAGGGAAAACCCCCCTTTTTTTTAAAAAAAACCCCGGGCCCTTTTTTAAAAAACCCAAAAAAATTTTTAAAGGAAACCTTTAAAAAAGGAAATTTAAAGGAAAAAATTTTTTTTTCCCTTTTTTAAAACCCAACCCTAAAAAAGGGGAAAAAAAAAAAAAATTTAAAAGGGAAAAAATTTTTAAATTTTTTTTAAAAGGGAAAAAAAATTTTTAAAAAAAAAAAAAAAAAAAAAAAAAATTTTTAAAAAAAAGGTTTTTAAAAAAATTTTTTTTAAAAAAAAAAAAAAATTTTTTTTTTGGGGGGGTTTAAAAAAAAAAAAAAAAAAATTTTTAAGGGGGGGGTTTTTTTTCCCCCCCCTTTTTGGGTTTTGGGTTTTTTTGGGTTTTTTTAACCCCCCTTTTTTTTTTTTTTCCCCAAAAATTTTTGGTTTTTTTTTTAAAATTTAAATTTTTTTTAATTTTTTTTTTTTTTTTTTCCAAAAATTGGTTTTTTTTTAAAAAAGGGGGTCTTTTTTTAAAAATTTTTTTTTTTTTTTTAAAAGGGGTTTTTTTTTTGGAAAATTTTTTTTTACCCCCCCCAAAATTTTTAAAAAGGGTTGCTTTTAAAATTTTTTTAAAATTTGGGTTTTAATTTTTTTAATTTTTAAAAAATTTTTTTTTTTTTTTAAAATTTTTTTTTTAGTTTTTAAAAAAAAATTTTTTTTAAAAAAATTTTTTTAAAAAAAAATTTTTTTTGGGGGGTTTTTTTTTCCCCCCTTTTTTCCTTGGTTTTGGCCCCCCAAAACCCCCGGGGGAGGGGAAAAAAGGGGGGCCCCCCCCAAAAAAAAAATTTTTTAAAACTTAAAAAAAAAAAAAATTTTTTTTGGCCCCCCAAAACCCTTAAAAAAAGGGGGAAAATTTAAAAAAACCCCCAAAAAAATTTTCCTTTTTTTTTTAAAAAAAAAAACCCCTTTTTTCCCCCAAATTAAATAAAAAAAAAAATTTTTGAAAAATTTTAAAAAAAATTTTTGCCTTTCCCATTTTAAAATTTTTTTTTGGGTTCCCGAAAAAAAAACCCCCCTTTTATGGGGTTTTCCCCGGTTTTAAATTTTTTTTTTTTAAAACCAAATTTTTTTTTTTTTTTTTAATTTTTTCATTTTTAAAATTTAATTTTTTAAATTAATTTTTAATTAAAATTTAAAAATTTTTGGGAAAATTTTTTTAAAAAAATTTTTGGGGGTTTTTTTTTTTTTTTTTAAAAAAAAAAGGTTTTTTTTGGGGGTTTGGGTTTGTTCCCAAAATTAACCCAAAATTTTAATTTTTTTTTTTAAAAAAAACCCTTTTTTTTAAAAGGGGCCCAAAAAAACCCCCCCCCAAAAAAAAAAAGGGTTTTAAAATTTAAACCCCCCTTTTTTAAAATTAAAACCCAAAAAACCCCCTTTTTAAAAATTTAATTTTTTCCCCCCCAAAAAAAACCTTTTTAAAAAAAACCCCCCAAATAACCCCCCCCCTTTTTTCCCAAAACCCAAATTTTTTCCCCTTTAAAACCCCAAAAGAATTTTTTAAAAAAAAAAAAAAAACGCCCTTTTTTTTAATTTTCCCCCCTTTTTTGGGCCCAAAATTTGGGGGTTGACCAAAAAAGAAAAATTTTTTTTCCCCCAAAAATTTTTTTTTTTAAAAAAATTTTAAAGGGCCCCAAAAATTTTTCCCTTTTTTAAAAAAAAAATTTTTTTTTTTTAAAATTTTTAAAAATTAAAAAAATTTTTTCCCCCCAAAAAACCCCCCTTTTTTTTAAAAAAAACCCCCCCTTTTTTTAAAAATTTTTCGATTTCCCCCAAAAAAAAAAATTTTTTAAAAACCCCTTTAAAAATTTTAAAAAAATTTTTTTAAAAAATTTTTAAAATTAAAAAAATTTAATCAAATTCCAATTTTTTTAAAAAAATTTTTTTTTTTAAAATTCAAAATTTTTTTAACCGGAAAAAAAGGGGTTTTTTTTTTTTTGGGTTTTTTTTTCCAAAAAAAAATTTTTTTTTTTTTTTAAAAAAAAATTTGCAAATTTTTGGTTTTAATTTTTTTTTTGGGGGTTTTTTTGCCCCTTTTTTCCCAAAATTTTTTTAAACTTTAATTTAAATTTTTTTCCCCAAAATTTTGGTTTAATTTTTTTTCCAAATTTTTTCCCTTTAATTTTTTCCCCTTTTTTAAAAATTTTTTTTAAAAAATTTTTTTTTCCCCTTTTAAAAATTTAAAAAAAATTTTAAAAAATTTTTTCCCCCCCCCCACCCTTTTGGGCCCCCTTTCCCCCAAAAATCAAAAATTTTTTTTTTTCCCTTTTTTGGTTAACCCAAACCCAATTTTTTTTAAAAACCCCCGGGTTTTTTAAAAATTTTTTTAAAAAAAAATTTTTTTTTAATTTGGGTTTTTTTTCCCCCTTTGTTAAGTTTTTTTCTTAAGGTTTTAAAAAAAATTTTTTTCCCCTTTTTTTAAAAAAAAAGGGGCCCTTTCCCAAAAAGGGGGTTTAAAAATTTTTTGGGTTTTTAAAAAAACCCCTTTTTAATTTTCTTTGTTTTTTTTTTTTTTTTTATTTTTTTGGGGTTTAAAAAATTTTTTTTTTAAAATTTAAAAAAAACCCTTTTTTTAAAAAAAAAAAAAATTTTTTAAAAATTTTTCCTTAAATTCCAAAATTTTTTTAATTAAAAAAAAAAAAATTTTTTTTTTTAAACCAAAAAACCTTTTGGTTTGGAAAATTTTTTTTTTTAAAATTTAATAAAGGTTTTTTTCCCAAAATTTTCCCCCGGTTTTTTTTTTCCCCTTGGGGTTTTTTTCTTTTAAAAATTTTTTTTTTGGGAAAAAAAATTTTTTTAAAGGTTTTAAAAAAACTTTTCCTTTGGTTTTTTTTTCCCCCCCCCAAAAAAAATTTTTTCCCATTTAAATTTTAAAAAATTTTTTTAAAAAAAAAAATTTTTTAAAAACCATTTTTTAAAAAAAAATTTTTTTTAATTAAAAAAATTGGAAAAAAATTTTTTTTTGGGAAAAAAAAAAAATCCCTTTTTGGAATTTTTTTTTTTTAAAAAAAAAAAAACCTTTGTCAACTCTTTCTTCTTCTAGATGTTTCTCATTTGAAAAACTTCATGGTTCTCTTTCTCAAACAATTCTCTTCTTGTCTTTAACTCTTTCATCTCTTTGCTTGTGCAATCTCTCAACTTCTTGAGGTTCTCTATCTCTATCTCGCATTTGTTTCTCAAATGCCATTTCTCTATTTCTTAATTTCTTCTCAAACTCTTGTTTTTCAATCTCTAACTCTTGAAGCATTTCAAACTTCCAAAACTCTAATTTACTCTTTAAATCAATTTCTGTCTCTGACCGCATATCTTCTAACTTTTCCTTTTGAATTTCATCCTTCTCAATGACAATTCCTTTCCTTCTCGATTCTTCCTTTAAGGATGCTATCTCCTTTTCATCTTTGCTTGTAACCATCAATAGTGCTGGTTCGTCATCTTCAAACACAAGGTTTGCTTTTTCTTCTCTACGGTTTGGTTTTGGACAATTTGCGAAGAAAGTGTCCAAACTCATGACAATTATAGCACTCTATTTCTAAAGTCTCTCTATGGTAGTTTTGATCTCCATGGTTTCTCTTGTTTCTATCATAACTATCTCCATTCTTACTATCTCTTGTGAATCTTCCTTCGCCTATTCCTCATGTCTCGATTACCACCTCCTCTTCTATCATTTCCATAGTTGCGTTCATAATTTACATTATTCCCTGACGTGTGAATAACAATTTCTCACTATTATCTTCCTCACTTCCTTTTCTAAACTTAAGCCTTTCTTCACAAGTCTTAAGTTTCCCAATAATCTCCTCTAATTTTGCTTTCTTAAAATCAACAACCATTTCAATGGTTGCTACTACTGGTACAAACTTATCTGGTACTGCATTTAGTAATTTTCGTACTTTTGTTTGTTCATCAAACGTCAATCCACATGTAGCAGCCTTTGTAATAATACTCATCAACCTCCCATCAAATGAATCTATTAATTCATCTTCTTTCATCACAAGTCTCTCAAATTCTGATTTAAGTTGTTGCGAGTGTGCCTGTTGTACATCTTCTGTTCCAATAAATCTGGACTTTAGAGAGTCCCAAATTTCTTTTGCTGTTTCACAACCCGCAACTTGCATTTGCAAATCCTCTGGTAACCCTTGAAATAGGTATCTTGACGCCGAACTATCGCTTTTTACATCAATCTCTTTGATGTACTTACTCCTTCTACTAAATCCCATACTCCATTTGCCGTTAATATCTTCTTCATTCTTAATGCCCATAATGTATAATTTGTGTTGCTTAAAACTGGGCATTGATATGATGGTAACGATGTGGTGAAAACAACTTTGTTTTCGTTTTTATCTCCCGTCATATCTTTCAATTTAATTTTCTTCTAACACCAATATACTCTTAATAATAGTCGACCTTAAATCCTTCTTTTTCTAATCCACAATAGTAATATGCAACTTCTAAAACCAATATAATCTTAATACTTCTAAACTTTCTGCCTAATAATGGTCGAACTTAAACTTTCTGCCTAATCACAATAATTCTCAAGCAATTCTAAATGTTTTCTAATACGAATTGTAATAGAAAAAAAATCTATTCTACTAAATAGAAAATAAAACTATCACAGGAAAAGGTAAAACCTGTATATCTCTTGGGCCTTTTAATTCTTGTGGGCCTTTTAAATGGGCGCACGTTTTTTGTGTTCCCAAATAAAGGACCGGGTTCCTTTTTCTTATCCCCAATTCGCTTCTGCTACTTCTCTTCTTTCTCCTACACGCAATTAGGGTTCTTGTTCTGGTTCTTTTCTAATCAAACGACGATGGTGGTTAATCGGTCTATTTTTTCGGCAACCACACACGACGGCGGTGGTTATTTCTTCTCCGGCAATCAATACGACGGCGGTCTCTCTTCTTCGCACAACCGTATGTGTTTCTCTCTTCTCTTGATTGATTCCCCAATCAATCGGTCTCTATTTTTCTTCTTGATTTGACCGGTATGCGCATCGGTCTATTTCTACTCTTGATTGATTCCACGAATCAATCGGTTTCTCTCTCGGTTCGAATCCTTTGGCTATGATGCCAACTGTTAGTCTAATCTTTCTATGAACAATTGAATAAGGAAATATACTAAGTTTATTTAATAAAACAATCATTAGTTACAGACTTGTTTTTCAGGGTACTTATACTTTTCTAACCGACACTACAAACCGACATAACGGTTCATGATAACTGCCATAACCGAATGTAACTGTTTTTCGGTTGTGGACTTTACTTTTGACACACTAGACCCTTTAACTTATACATATACATATATTTGACTTTTTGTGTTTGACTTTGACTTTCATGTTTGACCTTCATGGATTAGATAAATTAGTATCCAATAATTCACATGACATAATCATCAATTGGGTTTTTGGCCTTTGTGTGCTGTACGACAAGAAGAAAAGGAGCAAAGGCGCCACGCAGTGTTTTATGGGGTTTGCCCCGGTACTCGACTAGGGGATCTATAGCTTTATCGTTAGCACGATATGTAATTATTTTCGACTCATATTATTATTTTGGTTTCATTATTGTTTATTATAATCTTGATTCTCAATATAATTGTTGACTTAATTAATTCTTATTGTGTTTTATTTAATTGATTATTAATTTATTATTAGTCAATTAATTATTTGATGTTATATCTTTATTTATTTATTGTTTTATATGGTAATTATATTTGTCATTCCACTAGGGTATTATGGAGATGTTGAAATTAGGCCTTGCCTAGTTTTGATTCTATTTATTATTAATGCTTTTGCGTTATTAATTGTTTCTAGTGTATGCATGCATAGTTTATTGGTAGCTACCCTTGTTTCGGTAGTTTTGAATAGCGGTAAAGGCTAGTTGCTTAGGATATATGACCAACTGACCCTAAGTGAGTAGACTGAGACGAGAAGGGTAAGATATGACCAACTGACGACCCTTTCTACTTGTGCGATTTGACCAACTGATCACCTACCGTTTGTATGAACTTAAGAATTAGGGGGTGAGTGTTTAAGTTGCTAACGCCCGGGCACTCACTATTATAAGTCTAGCATGTAGCGGAACTTAATGACTCGGCTTAGGGACCAGAACAAGCGGACTTATGAAGGGACACCGACTTCTCCGATGGTGGCATCTTTCTTGATAGGTTAGGCTTAATCGACCAAATGTTGTCCTCTCGAATTTGACCCACCCGAAACAGAATCTAGTGACATTTAGAACCCATGTAATGCGATAGTAAACGTCGGCTCTTAACGATCGCCATTAGATTGCCGAATGATCCGGGTGACTGTTCATCTTGGTGAGGATTCTAAGAACCATAGGGTGGCGAATTGACCAAAGGAGTCTATCGACTTATGCCACTTGTGGATGACCTCTGCTTAAAGAATTGCATCACTATCTTTTCCATTAGCTTGTTTACCGAGAACCATTTCAATTGATCATGTGACACCTTAAATGTTATCAATCATATCATTAAAACTTATTTATTTGACTAATTTAATTAATTAGACGATTAGAATCAACTGTTCTTGGGACGACCTCGGTCTTGCCATTCCCTCACTACATGCGACACAGTACACCGCCTGTTAGTGTATTAGGTAGGCCATAGGTAGACGAGTTACTATAAATGTAAAACACAGTCGAGAAAACACGCATCAAGTTTTTTATGCGGCTAGCGGAACGGTCTTCGTATTTTGGCTATTTGATTGATATTATTCTACAATTTTGTCTTACGTCTTGAGATTACGGCGTAACCTTGGCCATGGTTACTGGTAATCTATTCTTATTATATATCAGGTTTTTTTCAGACTGAAGTTGCGGCGTAGTTATTAATAGGACTTAAGCCGGAACCAAGTCTGAGACATCTTAAAAATATAAATGATGTGTTATATATCACTTGTTGTTGTTTATTATTTTTACACATTTAATGCACGAGTTGTGATAGTGTGCAGGTTGAGCAGGAAGAACAAGTGAAGGGAATCTCGACGCGATTATAAGCCGAGATTAGGAGAGCAATGGACATTATTGGAGACGTCCGATTGATGGCTGTTGCAGGAGTCTAACTTAAAGACTCAAGGGAGTTAAAGAAAATTGCTCGTCGGGAGACTACCCGTCCCTATCCTAGATTTAGTTTTTGATTTTATTTCTTAGACCTTTTTGAATATTTTTGTTAGTTTTTAGATTTTGTTTTGGGTTTGGTATGTTTTGTCATCTTGTTTGCAGGTTTAAAGACCAATGATAGATGATAGGAGTTCCAATAACTCCTCTTAATCACGTAGGAAGAAGTTGACACTATGGGCACAAAAACATCAGAATGTAATTACGGCTAATGGGCCGATCTATTTACGCCGTAACTGGCGATAAGTAAGGCCATCTGCCCACTTCTACATAACTACGGCGTAACTAGGCCGATCTAGTTACGCCGTAATCTCTTTGTTCCATGTATATTCTTTTCTCAGGGTTTCTTATTACATCGTAACTGGGCCGATCCACATTTTATTAAGTCAACTGATCCTACGCCGTAACTCGGCGATCCATTTCTGTCACTGTTCTCTCGTAAGAAAAGTTCTTTGAAAAAATTAATGGTCGCCGGAAAAAATAGTGGCAGCCGGAAAAGTTATTGATTTTTCTTTGTTATTAACTTTATGTGAATTTGTATATTAATTTAAGTTGATCCACTGATGAGTTATGATTTTGTTGTTTAAATTTCGAATATGCTTTAACTTTAAAAAAAAGTAAAAAAGCAACTTTATGCTTTAACTTTAATAAAGCTTATTGCCTAAAGTGGTTTTATATATTTTGGACAAATATATGTCTTCAATCATAATAGATACTAGCGAGTAATACTTTACATGTGATGCTGTTATGGTACCTTATGACTAAATTTTATGGCAAGCAAATATTTTTATTTATATTTTTTCTAACAATAACTTTCGTATTTTAATTACTTAAATCATGGATTGGCAACTCCTTCTTAGTTATATGAGAGTACTCACTTTAAAGTTAAATATTTTTTTCTAACAATAACTTTAGGTATTTTGATTTTCGTGAGCTACGTTTTTAAATTATTAACTTTTTTTAATAACAAATGTACAAAACTTCATGTCGAATAACTTTAACTCTTAGGTAGGGTTGTGTTTTGATTTTCTTTAACCGAAAGAAGAAAATAATATAGCAAATTTGTTATTATAAAGAGATACAAGATGAATCTAGCATATCGATGATGGGTTATTGTTCAAAATTAAATATAAAAATAAATCTTTAGAAAAATTGGTAACAAAGTATGAACATATTTGCATCTCTAGAAGATTGACCCAAATAAGAAATAAGGTCCAATGATATCCAATGTATCTAATGTGAATTACGTTTAACACTTTTCATATAAAAATATAGCCCAATAACTTTTAACCCTAATATTACACCCTATATAAAACTAACTACCCTATTTTTTTTTTTGCTAAACCTAAACTCACTCCACTACAAATGAACGCCTACCAACCACCCAACTTTTCTCAAAATCAAACACAGTTACAAACATTCGTCCTTTTGGTTCTTATATTTTTCTTTGCTTTGTAGCTCGAAACACAAACACACAACACTTGTAACATTTTTATGTTAAGTTGATATCTTTTATGCGAAGGACAAAGACCACAACATTTGGCTTCTAGATCTTGAAAAAGGTCTCGGGTAGGGTGTTGGTTTTGATTTCGTTTTATGTTTGTTTCATCGAGAGATAGAAGTAATGAGACGGTTTTGTTTTTGTTCTTCTTATAACTTTCAAATATAAAAAAAAGCTTTGCTTCAAATAGATCTGTCGTGAATTGCCTTTCGAGTGACAACTATCTTTGAAGATCTGTAATGAGTTGTCCTTGTGTGAGATCTGAGATCTTTTTGTGTTTATTGTGTAATGTTTGAGAGAGTTGGGGAGTGAACTGTGACGGTATTTGGTTGTGACGGTATAAAGGCGCAAGTTCGAATCCGACTTGCAGCATGGTGGTGGGTATCGCGATCAGGTAATTCACAGGCATCAAACCTTTGTTGGGTAGGGTTGATGGGTACCAAAAGGTATACGGGCTTGAAATGGTCTCGCCAAAAACCATTTTTTTTTAGGTTTAGGTTCTTGTTGACTGTTGTTGTTGTATCGTTTCATTTTTCATTTTGGTCCGACGTCGATTAATTGGTCATCAACCGACAGGGCATTAATGTGGTTTCTTTATTTAATATGTGTATCAATGTGTTGTATATAATGCATATGTGGTTGTAAGTCTGAAATTTTGTGCTTTAATGTGTTGTACATCATGCTTTATTACTTGCAAGTCTGAAAGTCTGAAAATTAAATAGGAGAGAGAGTCGTTTGTGCATTATAAGTAGTAGTGATAAATAACTTATCCTCAACGAAAATAAAAAGGAGTATGTTTTAAATAGACATGATTGAAATGCTTTTCTAGAACCTTTTGAGTTGTGTTTATATTTTGAATATGATTGATATACAATACCTTTAAATGTGGAAATTAATATACAACTGTGGAAATTATATATATACTCAGGTGAAGAACTTATGTACTCATTTGGTGAAGAACTTATGGAAACGTGCCCCGAAATTACTAAATTATAACTTATGGAAACGTGCCCCGAAATTACTAAATTATTCGCTGCTTCTTCTCGGTTGGGTCCTTCTTTTCAGCCCGTTATTCGGTTGGCCTGGTGCAGCCCATTAAACTTATCCTGCTTTTTTTTCCTTTCTTTTTTTTTCGTCTTTACCCTTTACCAGTCAAACCGCCTAAACTTTCACTAATACTTATCTTCTTCCTTCCTGACTTCTTTCTCGAATTGCGTACCTTCCTGTTTCTGGGATTCATCTATGTTATTGCTTAACGATTTGTGTTTTCATGTTGTAGGTAAATTCGAGGTTAGTAGTGGTGGTTTTTTTCGTGCTTGTGTTTTCATATTTTGCATCACCGGATCGATCTATAGTGCATCTTTTGTTTTTTGGTTTTAGAACTTCATGACATATGTGTTTATACATGATTTTGTTTGTTGTGTCCGATATGTCCTTTTCCTGATTTGTTCAATTGTTCTTTTCTATACCTAAGTTCATGTACTTAATTATGTCATGTTTTTGTCGATTGACATGTATTAAGTTTTAAAGGAGTATGATATTAATCTGCGTTATCGTGTATGAGTTTGAGATTTGCTATAAATGTATAAACGAATTTAGTTCTATATGAATATGTCATTAACTATCCGATGCACACCTCTTGTTTGATGAAATGTGTAAATGAAAAACAGCTTGATTTGTTGAAAATTCTTTACATTTTTGTTATTTGAGTTATAAAATGAATAACCATGGGTCATGATGATTTTTTGCATTGTTTGGGTATATGTCAAAGTTTTAGGTTTTGTTGGGGTAAATGCCACTGGGATTATGGTATGCCCATGGTTATGGCATTGCTTACAACGCCTTTTTATCATACCGTATGCGATGCAACAATTGGCCCGCTTGTATTGGTTTAGTTTCTAGACTATTCGGAGGACAACGTCACGGTGATCGCTCATATAGTTGCGATTTAGATGCAATGTTTTAAACGGCGTGCCTCATGAATTGAACCTTTCCAAGTGGTCGTAGCCAATCACAACAATTAACACATAACAAGGGTAAGGAAAAAGTAAAGGTTTCAAGATGGTCTTAGCTAATTGACATTTACATGTTCAATATTTGATTCCAGAAAATGTGATGGACTTATGTGTAAGCCTTCTTATTGGTTTTATACCAACAGGTATGATGACTAGGAGCGTGGTTGCAAATGCGCGTAAGAGGAACAAGACATATTTCACCTCAGTTTTGGGTAAGGACGACTTTGCCGTAAAACCACATTGTCATTATTTAATGACTCCCTTCTGTACGTGCATCACGTGAATGTTCTTATGGTAGCAGTTGTTCATCCGACCACATATGCCACTGGCGAAAGGAATATTCGAAGGTCATGCACAGGTTGTTTGCAAATTTAATATACATACACTTCAAAACGCTCATGCATTTTTTTTCAAAATCCTTATGAAACATCTCATGTTCTTATCATTTTAGGTTACCCAAACTTAATCATACCACATGCAATACAGGATGGTGCATTGCCAATGACAGCAGCGGCTGACCACCAAGGTCGGCCACACATGCTTACTTACCCTGTTGTGTCCGGCTCATTTGGCTACCGGTGCTGTAATATGACTATTCTTTATTTTGCCCTTACTTGAAATAGCCGTAAAAAAATTCTGTGGTTGGAGTGCCATTTCTTTTTTACACACTTTTTACAATTTTTTCATCAAATATTTATCATGATTTTCAATAACCATTAACATAGAAAAATGGTGGACGCATGCCTTATATGTACTTGATATTAGGCGCATTCACACCTTGAAGGTTGCATATGTGGTTGACTACCTTCTTAGGCTAACTCTTATGTCACTGTCATTTCAGGGTCTGGTCATTCCCGTATGACAAGTCCAGCAACAAGTTCCAGAAACAGAACAACAATAGTACCAACGGCAGCTTCAACAACACCGCCAACAAGTGAGCTAGCGGGCGAGGCTGCGCGCGCAGGTTAGGAATATGCAGTTACAGTATCCAAATTATTTATGTTAGTTTATGATATGTGTTCAGTTTCTTTTTGAACCCAATTATTTCAATTTTTTCATTAAACATTCATTACTATCGCCAACAACCATTAAGGTTGGAAAATGGTGGCCACATGCCTTATATGTACTTAACATTATGCTCATTTACATGTTCAAGTTTGCATACGCGGTTGACTGCATTCTTAGGCCAACTCTTATGTCACTGTCGTTTTAGGGTCTGCTCATCCCGTATGACAAGTCCAGCAACACGCTCTAGAAATAGGACAAGAACAGCGCCAACAGCAGCTTCAAGAACATCGCCAGCAAGTAGGCATGCGTACGAGACTGCGCGCGCAGGTTAGCAATATGTAGTTACAGCATCCAAATTAGTTGCGTTACTTTATGATATGTGTTAGTGTATACAGGTTAATTACTTATTTTCTGTCTAACGTGCAGGACCCCTGAACGAGTATAAAGCATTCTAACCTTGCGACAACAGTTATTGCTGCTATCATCATAGGTGCTAACACTTTAAAGACCGAGGGGTCGCTCCAGGTAACGCTCAAATACCGGTCAGGCGCACCTAATGAGACAAGGTTATGCGACTACTTAACACACTACGCACTATGTCTTGCGAGTGGCGACTGCATTTACTTGCTATTACGTATTTTTACATTGCAAACCCACTTTGAAAAGCTTATACTAAATGATAACTGTTGTTGTTACAGGTACATAGAGAACAAATGGCAACGTGTTGTAGAAGTTACTGCTCTGTTAATTCAATGCAGGTATGTCCCATTTGATTCGAAGTAACAAAATGGTATTTTCCCCATTACACGACCTTTACAGTTACAACTACGCCTACCGTTGGAACTAACGAATTTTCCTTACTGCTCCAGGATGGGTTACTGATAGCGGTTTTATGATGGTAACACCTCTGGTCGTGGTTGTGCAGCAAAGTAAGTAGGAACGAATTGGTATTTGTACTGTGGTGGTGAGGGGTTGTGTTTTGCGGAATAAACAAGCAGCATTTGAGATGCAATAGTGGGTCAGCGGGATGAAGAACATATCCTTGAGAATGATTGAGACATGTCCGAAATGTTTAGCACCTCCTGTTGATGATTACACTGACGTAAGACATTACGCGAGGCGGGACACGTTTGATGTTCTCTTAATTAAACAAGTTTCCATTACATGTAATTCTTGAGCTAATATAGAAGGTAACGATATCAGATGGTTCTTTTTTTTTTAATTTTTTTCTGTACTAGATTGGGTTGCGGAGAAACTGAAACTTAACAGAACAAATGTCGACGTATAAATGGTTTGGTGGTACGTGTCTTTTGCATAAAGTAGATGTGTGTGGTATAGCCAACTCCGACCTCTTTAACACACACTGCCTCTTAAAAATTAGGATTACCATATCAAAAAACTTGATTGAAAGGAAAAAAAAATGTTGCGGCAGTGAATAAATTTCAACAAAAAAACATCTAGCGGGTAACATCTGCCTATGTGAGTGTTGTCTTGATGATTTAAAGTTTTTATTCTTTGGGTTTTTTTGGTATGATTTTATGGGTTTTGTGTAGCTTAGATGATTTGACTGTATATGTGTTAATTGGGTTTTGATATTTTTTTCCCAGGTTTTGGTTATACTAAATTGGTGTGGGTTAATGTATTTAAATGTAAGGTTTCTGTCATGGTATATTGTTGCCATGGTTTGGTTTTGTTGGGCAGTATGGGGCACTGAAAATTTGTGGCAGATAATTAAAAATGAAGCAGAAAGGAGCAGGGGCAAGTACCACATGTTTAACACGACCTTTTTCAGTTTTGTTTATCTTTTTCTTTATTGTAGCAGACAATACTTACAAGGTCGTATGCCCCAGACGTGCGTGACAACATAGGTACGAGACGGTACTTCTGGTGCTCGCAAAAGGAATTTCACTGAAATGCGCGGAGGTACGTTACGTCTTTGTTTTAAACGTATATAACTTTCAACTCCCAGGCGTTTTGCATACTTTCATTAGAGGTTTCTTTACTGACAACGGGTTCTTCTTACCGATTTCAATGGTTTGTTAGTCCAGCTTATTAACCCTCCGGTTTGCAGCTTTGTATATTAGCGGTTCACAAAAGTATAAACCTTTAGGGTAAACATAACGAACCAGCTAAGCTACTCATATGTATATGTGCAATATAAATTTTATATGAAAGAGTGTCCTAAATTAATGATTGATAGCCATTGTAATGTATGAAGCCAATAAAAAAGATTCAGCCAATATAGTTGCAGGAGGTGTATTTGGAACGTTTAAGAAAGCTATCGTACTACCAAACTATATGTATATAACATTATTTTCATGCATACACGGCCAGTAGGCTGTTTGTTTGTCTGCTGTCACAACCCATCAGGGACGTTTATTTCTGCTTATTTTCAGTTCATCAGGGCCGTTTGGATCTGCTTATTTTCAACCCAAACAGGGGTGTATGATTGTGCTTATTTTCAGCCCAAACCGGGGCGTTTGGTTGCTTATTTTTCTGCACAAAATGGATCGTTTTGTTTGCTGATTTTCTGCTGAAACGGGCGCGTATTGTTTGCTGATTTTTTGCACAAAAGGGTGCAATTGGTTGCTGATTTTTTCTGCACAAAAGGGTGAGTTTTGTTGCTGTTTTTTTTGTACAAAAGGGTCGTTTGGTTTGTTGTTTTTGGATCAGGTAAAAGATGGTTTTCTGAATATGGTGTTTTGGCTACGATTGTTTTTCTTGGACTCTGCAGGAGAATACTAAGACGAAACATCCACAACTTTTGTATGAAGCCAAGGTATACAAGATTCTTCAGAGAGGAAAGTTATGCCTAACTCAAGTCAGTTAAGTTTGTTAAGTCTAATTTAATTGTGAGTTACCGTACGACTATATTATGGATGTATTTTTTAGCCATATCGTACGACCAACATTTATATGAGATATGTTTTTTCCCAGTTAGGATTAACGGAGTAGCTTTCACACCGGCAGCGAAGTACTTTACTGGATGTAATAAATATATTTTAGTTAATTGTACATAGGAAATAATGCAACTTACGTTTTGTGGCACAATTCGATTTAGTGGGTGCATATTTAATATTGTTATCAATCACTAATGTGATATAACGTTGTGTATTGTTTGTTCGTTTTCTATAAATATCAAAAGAAACCACATCGAGCACAGAAGCTCCCAAAAAGATGAAAAGCGCCCCCGCCGCAACGCGGCGGGTCACATGCTTGTTAATATACAAAAGCTTAAAAAAACTCTCTTTTATAGAAAAACTAAACTAATGAGAGAATAAAGGAGGAAGGAATCTGCTTTTATTTTTGTCTCCTACGCTCATTAGCAGCAATAATATAAGAAAGAAGAATGAGGAAGCTCACAGATTTAACAAAAGATGGTGACCAACAAGAAGAAATTAGCAACTTCTGTAACATTTAAAAAAATGTCTAACACCTGCGCCGTAACGCGACGGGATCCTCTCCCTCATAATAAATACAACATTTGAAGACTAGAAATAAAAATTTTGCAAAAAAAATGACTACCAAACAAATCTTGTTTATTATAAAGAGTCATGTCATTCACATGACATAATCATCAATTGGGTTTTTGGCTTTTGTGTGCTGTACGACAAGAAGAAAAGGAGCAGCAGGCCACACAGGTTTTTATGGGCGGGGTTTTGCCCCGGTACTCGATTAGGGGATCGGGTTTTGCCTTGGTACTCGACTAGGGGATCGATGTCTTTATCCTTGGCACCATATGTAATTATTTTCTGACTCATAATATTATTTTGGTTTCATTATTGTTTATTATAATCTTGATTCTCAATATAATTGTTGGCGAATTAATTCTTAATGTGTTCTATTTAATTGATTATTAATTTATTATTAGTCAATTAATTATTTAATGTTATGTCTTTGTTTATTTATTGTTTTATATGATAATTATATTTGTCATTCCACTAGGGTATTATGGAGATGTGGAAATTAGGTCTTGTCCTAGTTTTGATTCTTTTTATTATTAATGCTTTTGCGTTATTAATTGTTTCTAGTGTATGCATGCATAGTTTATTGGTAGCTACCCTTGTTTCGGTAGTTTTGAATGGCGGTAGAGGCTATGTTGCTTAGGAGATATGACCAACTGACCCTAAGTGAGTAGACTGAGACGGGAAGGGTAAGATATGAGCAACTGACGACCCTTTCTACTTGTGCGATTTGACCAACTGATCACCTACCGTTTGGATGAACTTAAGAATTAGGGGTGAGTGTTTAAGTTGCTAACGCCCGGCACTCACTATTATAAGTCTAGCATGTAGCGGAACTTAATGACTCGACTTAGGGGACCATGAACAACCTGGACTTATGAAGGACACCGACTTCTCCAAGGTGGCATCTTTGCTGATAGGTTAGGGCGAACTGACCAAATGTTGTCCTCTCGACTTTAACCCCACCTGAAACAGGAATCTAGTGACATTTAGAACCCATGTAATGCGATAGTAAACGTCGGCTCTTAACGACTGCTATTAGATTGCCGAATGATCCCGGGTGACCTGTTCATCTTGGTGAGGATTCTAAGAACCATAGGGTAGGCGAATTGACCAAAGGAGTCTATCGACTTATGCCACTTGTGGATGACCTCTGTTTAAAGAATTGCATCACTATCTTTTCCATTAGCTTGTTTACCAGAGAACCAACCCAATTGATCACGTGACACCTTAAATATTATCAATCATATCATTAAAACTTATTTATTTGACTAATTTAATTAATTAGACAGTTATGAATCAACCGTTCTTGGGACGACCTCGGTCTTGCCATTCCCTCACTACATGCGACCGGGTACACTACCCGTTAGTGCATTAGGTAGGCCATAGGTAGACGAGTTACTATAAATTGTTGGATCGATGTACTCTAACCAAACTAACTTAAATAGCTTGTTTAAGGTTTAACAACCTCGGATAAATCCTAAGTTATCAACAATGAAACACTGAGTAATCTTTATTAAGTACGCGGAATTTACTTAACAAATCTAAGAAGAATAACTTTTATTATTAACTCTAAATCTGCTTATTATGCAGATACTTCAACAACTCTAAGAATATTGAACTTCTCTAAAACTCTAAATAACTTGTAATCGTTAACTCTAAGACTCGTACATCTAATGCCAATCTAGGGGTCCTTTTATAGGCTCAAGGATAACCCTAGTCGGTTTACAAATTGTATCCTTGTACGACAAGTAATCTAATATAGAATATTCTAGAATTACAAGACTTTCTATAAACGAATAAAACAGTTCTTATAATCTTGCAGTACTTTGACTTCGTGTGCAGTACTTTGACTTTCTCTTTAGCGATTTTGACTCTTTGACTTTTCCAGTTCTTTGTCATTCTACAAGATTTTGTTAATCTTCAAGACTTTAACTGCTCAACACTTTCATATCCCAACAATTAAGGTGACAATTTTGACACGAAACACATTAACATTTACACCACGACACGGTCTTAACAGTTCGTGTTTGACCTTTAACAGTTTCGTGTCTTCTAATGTCGACTGTTAAGACTCATTATGTTAACAGTGTCTTAACAGGTCAGACCTGTTAGGACTTGTTAAAATTAAAATATATATATAAGCCTTGAAATTACAACAAACCCTACTCATTTACCCACTCACTTAAAAATCCGCCTCCCCCTTCCCTCTCAATCTCATCTCTCGACTCTCATGTGCATAACTGAAGACCCACACCCAGGTAAAATTAGCTTCTATACATATTTACATATATTGATTTCGTTCAACAATCAACTGATTCGACCCCGATTCATTCAATACCGACTGATTCGACCCCGATTCTTTAATAACTTCATCTTTAATTACATTATATCGACTGATTCGTTCTATGCATGTTAGAGTGATAGTTCTTTCTATGCATGTTAAGTGTTAACAGGTTCTTAACAGGTCTTTAACAGGTTAACCTGTTTATTTTCGTGTCGTGTTCGTGTTTGAGAAAAATGACACGATAAGCTAACAGGTCGTGTTCGTGTTTGACCTTAACAGGTTCGTGTCTTAACAGGTTCGTGTGACCTGTTATGCCAGCTCTACCAACAATCCTCCCCTAACTTGAATTCTACTTGTTTGACTTCAAGTTCCTTTGTAGATTAATCTTTCACTTTTTCAGCTTCAAGGAATGATTGTCTTTGTCTTTGGATTGTAGTTTCTGCACTTATCAAAGTATCTTTATTCTTTTACAGCATCATCCAGCAATCTCCATCTTTACAGCAACATAGCAACATATGACTATTTGTACATTAATTCAGTTTAAGTTGCATACTATTCTCATCACTTCCAGGTGTGTTAACTCTTGTGAGAGGTGAATCATTGAAAATTTAATGGATTTTAACCTCTTTACCAAAGCCATTAACTCGGAGTAGCCGAATGTTTTGGTGTGTAAGACCATGGTACATTGATAACCATATGATTTTTAGCAAATCATCGACTATCAATGATTTGATTTGTCTTTACCAAAATCTGCACCATCCGGACTAGTTAGTTCTTTTATCTAATGGTGAACTAATTACCAATAATGGTTTTCCACGACCTTTACCACAAGCCATTTTCTTGTGGGCTAGCCAACTCTTCACATTAATCGATATGGTGAGTTGATTACCATACAACTTATTAGCAAGTTGTCAACTAAAAGCGGATTTGAGATATCTTTACCGTAGTCTTTTGCTCATGGATTAGCCAATCCTTTTATAACCATGGTGGATTGATAACCTATTGATGTTACCATCTTAAAACCATTTATTCAACCTTTGTTTGAAATACTTATTACTTAACAAAAGGTTTCTTCCAAAATCATTTAACTCGGTTAAAAGTCGCAAGCGATGCTTTGATTAAAGTCTTGTTTGATCGCGATGCCGAATAAAATCTTGTTTTATCAAAAGAATTTATTCAATGAAAACTCATACCAGTTATGCATCATCATCAGCTATAGTAGTCCAGTTGATAAACAGATTGATGACCATACAAGCAGTTTCATTATCCTCTTCAACTTCCATTCCATGCTCTAGCATCCTCCTCATAAGCTCAACTGTAAGAGGATATCTTCTATCTGCAAACATGTGAATCATTGTTCCATTTTCCAGCTCTAGAACATGTACTCAAGATTATTCAAAGAATCTCCAGCAAACAATTGAGGAGAGTTATTTTACATACCAAACTTTTCTTACGTACCAAGGGACTCATCTTCACCATCCATTTAAAAAAAATTCAATGGTTGAGATTAAAAGCATTTTATTATTTCACCTATTTTTATAATTTAAATATCTCTTAAACCGTTAATCGTTAAGTGAAAATATTTACACCATCGCGACGAGCATTTAATTATCTTTCTATAGACGGCACTTTGATATACTTTCGAAAAAGAAAAAAACTCGCTTTTTCGCGTTTTCGTTATTTTTCATTTTTTCGTTCGAAATTTACATAAAAATCATATATGATAAAACACTAAATTGAATATCACATGTGATATTAGTGTTAAATCATATATGATATGTAATATCACATGTGATATTATATGTAATATCATATATGATATTACACTAATATCACATGTGATATTACATATCATATATGATATTACACTAATATCACATATGATATTCAAATTAGTGTTTTATCATATATGATTTTTCAATGCAAATTTCAGTAAAGTAAGAAAACGAAAAAACTTAAAAAAAAAACGTGAAAAATACGAATTTTTTTTTTGTCGAAAGTATATCAAAGTGCCTATCTATAGAAAGATAATTAAATGCTCGTCACAATGATATATTTTTTTTCGCTTAACGATTAACGGTTTGAAAGATATTAATATTTGAAAAAAAAAATGATGAAAATGGGTTTTTAAAATTGTTGGGATTAATCTCATCCATTAGATCAAATAAAAATGGAGGTGGAGATTGATCCCTTGGTATGTAAATAATCTTTTGTCCTCAAATGATCTTTTATCCAAAAAATTTCCCAATTCTCTTGATTCTTCCAAATTTCATCACTGCTTTGTTCTTCAGTTTCCCATGCAGTTGTGAGATCTCCAAGTAAAACTAAACCAATTCCTTCTGATGGATGATGTTCAAAGTAATCTTTCACCACATTATATAAATAGAATAGATCCACTCTATCTATGATGTGCGGAAATCCCATAGCCTCGTTGAACACTCAAGCTTTCATCTTCTCTATGAAACATCGATAGCTTCCATCTTTAGATTCCACAACTTCAAAAGCAATAATCGAGATCTGCTCATCTTCATGTCAAGATCTTCTTTGGAATATTCAAAATCTACTATTTTGAGATAATTTCTTAGTTCATCCCTAGTTTCGATCTTAACTCAACTTTTCTTTCTTTGAAAACGTATATCATCAACTTCGCTTTTCCTTTTCCTTTTAAACTTTTCTTTCTTTCTCGCTTCACCAAGTAGCTTCATCTTTATAATCTTTGATGCTTGCGGCATCCTTCTTATAAGCCTCGTCTCAAGATCATATAATCTTTTCATATCAACATAATTCAAACACGCAATCCTTTATATCCTCGACCTTTCAAATAAGCCATCATTGCATTCCTTTCTTTAGCAAGATTTGGTCTTCTAGGTATAAAAGAAACAGGAGTAGGTGACTGTAATTGTTCAGCATCTTCAACATTCAATTCTTCTTGTAATTTCCTAGCTACTTCTTCATTCATTGCCTCTTCATTAGTAACTTCAGCCACTACTTCAGCATTAAGTTCTTCTTGTACTTTTCTAGCTGCTTCTTCATTCCTAGCAACTTCAATTGCTCTAAGATCTGCCAAAGTTAGCTTTTTCTTCTTAATTTCTACCAGAATACCCTTTCCTTTATCTTTAGGATCTATTGCAGTTGAGAAGCTCTTGGATGTTCCTCTGCAACTTGTAAATAGTAACACCCTTCGCTTTGATAAATCATGCAATATTTCAAAGAATAAGTTCATCATCACTTGCGCTCTTACGAGTTTGGGTGTATCGCCTTCTTCCGGTATGGCGGTTGTTGAAGGACCGACTTGTTCTTCATGAATAACGGTTGAAGGACCGACTTCATCTTCAAAATCTAATACTCTTGGAGTAATTAACTCATGTCGAAGGTTCCTTGAAAGCGATGCTTGTTGTTCAAGACCTTGATCTTGATCCTTTCTTCTTCAAGACTTTCAATGATAACATGCTCTTCAGTACCTTGAGGTTCTTTCTCCTTAACAACATCTTCTTTCAAATTCTTTTCTTCTAAATTCCTCCCCAATTCGACAGAAGATGGTTTATGAACCTTTTTGCCTTTGGTTTTCTTCTTAAATTGCCTTCGGTGCTTGTTTTCATCCTTATCCCATAAGCGATAACGTTTGATAAAAGGCGTAACAAAATTCTTTAACCTTCTATACTTGAGCTTGAACCTCCTAATTTCTGCAGCTTGCTCTTCAAAAGATTTCTTCAGTCTAGTCAATTCTCTTGATAAAGCATAGTTGTTGAGAACTTGACCCTCAGGCTCCATAGTTGGTTCAGCTCCTCCAGATGATGAATGATCTGCGTGTGGAGATACTTGTGGAGATGGTGAAGGTGGAACTGCAATATATTCTTGACCAGTACTTTGCGAAGCAGTACTTTGTGATGCAACACCTTGTGATGCAGCACTCTGAGATGCAGCACTTTGAGATGCAGCACTTTGTGAAGCAGTACCCTGTGGAGAAGCAGTACTTTCACTGTCATCACCTTCTCCAGCTTCATCCCTAATAGCCTGAACAATCTCCATCATAGTTGGTGTCAATGGAGTGTGCTTCCCAGTGAAGAGATCACTTTTTCTCTCCATGAAAGTAAAGATCTTGGCTTGTTGCACAATAACAGGTAGTAAGTCTGTAGGCTTTGGTACATCAACAAGTTGCTTGTTCAAGAAAACATGTATAAACCTTGGGTACATTAACCATTTGGATCCATGTGAGATGTGTGAGAGCATTCCATCCAGAATTAGCCTTGAGAAGTTAAAAACACGATTTGTAGCTAATCCCACTATAGCAGATGCTATATTTGACCCAAACTGCTCCCAAGAGGTACTCTTAGCACTTATGCAATGGAGCAACACATGAACCAAAAATTTCCAATGAGGACAAAATAAGGGTTTCTTGAATGTTTGTTCTGTTAAGGACCCTTCATAGCCAATGTCCCTAAATGTATCCAAAATTAGTTGCTTATCAAAACGAATAGCCCCTCCTTCATCATTAAACAATAAGTCTTCTCTAATAGAGGCTTCAGTAATCTTCACAGTTCTTCCAGCAACTGTTGATAGAACATAAAAGTCATCATTCTCCATATTATCCCTAGCATTAGCCCAAAATTCTTGAATCCATGGTGCAATTATATCTGGCTCCACTAAAAGAGCATAACTGATTGGCGACCCAGTAAGATAATCAATTATATCATGAAAAGCCACATTCGCCTCAGTCTTTTCCAAATTAGCCACCATATTGTGCTTTGAAACAGTAAGTCGATTCGCCATTGATGAATATGTAAACACAATTAAGAGATATGACGAATATAATGGGTGAAAGTGAGAGAAATATGGAAAAGATTCTAAAGTATCAATATGAGAGGGAAAATCGGAGAGTTGTTATTTATAGGTGGGATTTGAAAAATCACAACCCATAATAACAAAGTTACCGTTAGTAGCAATTACCCCTCAATGTTACCGTTGGAACAGTACTTTAAAACGACAAACAATACTTCCACGTAAGCAGTACTTTCCAAAGCAGTACTTTCCAAGCAGTACTTTCATAATATCAAAAGCAGTACTTTTCCAAAGTCCTCTGGATAAGCTAAGTATACATAAATATCCTCCCCTCAAACAATGCATAGGACTATACTAATACTTAATAGTCCTCCCCTTAAATGTAGCTCAGTAGTTAATCATGCCAATACTCACCACCAAGTGATTGAATCTTGAAACATCAAAGCCTTTGTTGAGTAAGTCAGCTACATTGTCATATGTGTCAACCTTGACCAAATTAATGAGCCTGTGCTCATAACAATCTCTGATGAAGTGATGCCTAATCTGAATGTGCTTGGTCTTGGAATGATAAACTGGATTCTTGACAATACAAATAGTACTCTCATTATCAATATTGATAGGAGTATTCTTAAAGTTGAACCCATAGTCCAAGAGTTGATTCTGCATCCACAAAACTTGTCCACAACAGCTTGCGGCAGACCACATATTCGACTTGATGAGGGATGTTGTCAGCATTGTCTGTTCTTGCATTGCCGAGAGACTAACCTTCTTCCAAGATATTGTCATCCTCCGCTTGTTGATCTTCTATCATAGTTATCACCGGCATAATCACTATCGAAAAAGCTTCCAAGTGAAAAGGTGAATCCTTAGGATACCACAACCCCAACTTAGGTTGTTGTTTCAAATAACTAAAAATCCTCTTAACCGCATTCATATGAGAGATCTTTGGTGAGACTTGATATCTTGCACATAAACACACCGCAAACATGATATCGTGCCTTGATGCGTTGAGATACATAAGACGACCAATCATTGATCGTATAACTTGACTTCAACAGTTGTCCATCTTCATCTTTGCCCAATGAGTTGATTAATTTAATAGGTGTAGTTACCGGCTTCATAGCATCAAAGCGAACTTCTTAAGTATGTCGATACATACTTGTCTTGGTGATAAAAATACCTTCCTTAGACCGCTTAACTTGAAGTCCCAAAAGAAAGTTAACTCACCCATTGAACTCATCTCAAATTCTTTACAGATCACCGCTCAAACTCCTTAACCATAGACTGTTTGGTAGCTCCAAAGATGATATCATCAACATACACTTGAACTAACATGATATCCTTCTTGTCCCTCTTGATAAACAAAGTCTTGTCAATAGCTCCCCTCCTGTAACCATGTTGTAATAAGAATGTGGAGAGCTTCTCATACCAAGCTCTAGGTGCCTGATGAAGGCCATAAAGAGCCTTAACCACCTTGTAGACTTTGTTTGGATGTGTAGGATCTTCAAAACCTGGAGGTTGTTTAACATACACCTCTTCTGTAATAGTGCCATAAAGAAAGGCACTCTTGACATCCATCTGGTAAACCTGAAATCCCATATATGAAGCAAAAGCAAGAAATATTCTAATAGCTTCAATCCTTGCTACAGGAGCAAATACTTCATCATAATCTACTCCTTCTTCCTGTCTGTAGCCTTGAGCTACTAACCTTGCCTTGTTCTTGATAACATTGCCTCTTTCATCTCTTTTGACTCTGAAAACCCATTTGGTTCCAATAACTCTCTTCCCATCTGGAAGATCACATAATACCCAAACTTCTTGAAGTTTAAATTGAAGAAGTTCTTCCTGCATAGCTTCAACCCAACTTTCTTTAGTCAATGCTTGAGCAATATTCTTGGGTTCCTCTTGAGAGATAAAACAAGTAAATAGGCAGGTTTGATGGTCCTTATGATTCAGCATGTTTTGTTTATACACAAAGCTAAGTAAAGCATTGTGAGGTGTAGTAAAACTCTTAGCTTTGTGTCTTGTCATGACTCCAGAAGTAGAAGGACCAATGATTTGATCAGTAGGATGATTCTTAAGATTGGAGACTATGGAACTCCATAAGTATCATTCAAATTTGTGAAATCATCATCTTCATTGGAATCTGAGAAAATACCTTCATCTTGAAACTCATCATCGGTTCCTCTAAACCGTGCATGGTAGGATCATCCAAGTCATCTAAAGTATTGTCAATCGGTGCAACAATGCTTTGTTCGAGCATCGTCCCAAATCTTGTGAGAATACTCTGCAGCCTTATTCTTTTCTTTGCTTTTCATAAGCTCTTCTTTGTTCATCGAATAAGAATGTGCCATTACATCTTGAAAAAGCATCGATTAAGTGTCTCTTGAATAGCTTGATCCTCGTGAGATAGTGAAGATTTTGGTTCATCAAGATTTTCCTTTGGTGCATCGATTTTTGCTTTGGAGCTTCAAGATTTTCTTTGGTTCTTCATCGGGAACAACATCGGGTCTAATATGAACTCCATGAACAACATCTCGTGAATCTTCTCCAATGTACACAAAGTTGATTTTCTTCTCCGCGGTACATAGTTCATAGAAGGAGTTAAAACTTCAAGATCAAATATCCAATCGGGACCTTTACCCTTCCGATTCTCTTGATCTTCTAAAACTCAACATGAAGACAATCTTGAACCTTCTTAGTGACTACATTGTACACTCTAAATCCCTTGTTTGTTGGTACAATAGCCCAATAAATATCCTTCTTCCGACTTGCCATCAAACTTTCCCAGTTATCAATTGTGTTTAAAATAGTGAGAGGGCATCCAAAAGGCTTCAAAATTGAATTTTGGGTTTGTTGCCCATCAAGAACTCATAAGGTATCTTCATTTGTGGTTTGGTGGTGAGACTACTGTTGAGTACATAGCAAGCAAGTGCTACGACTTGACCCGAATTGAATAGGTAGTTGTGAATCTGCAAGCATAGTTCGGCCGCTTTAATCAAAGTCCTATTCTTCCTCTCTCAACACCATTCTCATTGTGGTGTTCTTGCAATCTTGAACTCCTCTTGATTCCTTTGTTAGCACAAAATTCATCCATAAGTTTGTTCTTAAATTCATCCCATTATCACATCTAATACCTCTAACCTTGAGTCTCAATTGGTTTTCAAGGGCTATTATTAGAGTCGAATAACATCAAAAGTATCATCTTTAAATCCCAAGAAAATACCCAATCGAATCTCATCGCAATCATCTGTAACAACCAAGCAGTACTTTTTCTTGTTTAAACTTGCCACAGAGACAGGTCCAAACAGATCCATATGTAACAGCTCCAATGGTTCTCTAATAGTTCTTTCCTCAAGCTTCTTGCATGAAGCTTTGTGTTGTTTACCCTTCTTGCATGCCAAACATGAGTGATCATTCTTGTAAGTCTTTGAAGGTAAACCTCTAACTAAATTGCCTTTGACCAGTTTGTTGATATTCTTGAAATTAACATGGCCCAATCTTCTATGCCACTGATGTGCTTCTTCAGTTGTTGCTTTTGCCACTAAACAAGTGGCTCTCCCATAAGAGTGAAGACTCTTCATGTCCAGACTATACACATCATTAGTTCTTGGTACTGAGTACTACCAAGTTATCATCAATGTGCTTGAATTCGAGAGGAAAGGATGAGACATTCGTGTCGTGAATAACATAGGGTGCTTTTATCACAAATTTGAGAGGCCGACAAGAAGTTGAACTTGAGCTCCTTCACATATCTAACATTCTCAAAATCTATACGCCCTACTTTGATGGTTCCTTTCCCAGGAATTCTTCCTTCATTGAGATCATTCCCAAATGCAACTCTTCCTCCACTAATAGATCTAAAATCAGATAGAATCTCCTTGTCTCCTGTCATGCTTCTAGAGCAACCACTATCTACAATCAAATGATCTTTAAGCTCCTCTTCTGGGTTGCCCTACACAAAGAATTAGAGAGTTAGTCTCTTTTAGGAACCCAAGCCATTACTGACTTGTGTTCCCTTGTGGAGTTACAAACTCAAATTCTTTGAGTACGTAATTTCCACTATCTTTTAAAACATGATCCGTAATTATCTTTTGATTTTTAACATGTGGATTTTCAAAACTTTCGGATTTTCAACGAACTCTCTTTGCAAATTCATTCTCTTTTCTTGTATCACAAAAACATCGATTCACTTTTTGTTGAAAGTCTTGTTTGTCCTCGAATACTTTCCCTTTTAACCCATTCAGCTTTAACACTTGGTTCACGTGATCTAGATCCCTATGTGAATTATAGTACCTTCTAGGTTGATAGTAATGAGATCTCCTAAGATTCTGTTCCATGTAGTGTTAGCGGTACCTTGGTTTGGTGAGCGATGCTTTGAGAAGGTACCGCTTGTGAAGGTCTTGGTGGCATAGAAAAATGTCTTCTCTGGTGAGGGTACCTATGGTCTGGTGAGAAATTTCTATGATTGACCCTATTTGAATTATTCCAGACTGGTTTGTTCTGTATAGGTTTCTGGTTTGCAGACCTGTTCTTTGGAAATTTGCTAAGGTATTCTGAGTGACGTTCACAATCTTTGATTAAATGATTAGGACTATAACACACAAAACACAATTTTTGACCCATACTTCCAAAGTGTCTTCCTCTATGTCTATGACCAAAACTATTGTGCCTTTTAGGTGAATGATTAAACCTGTTTTGACCAAAGTTATCCCAAAAAGGTTTAGCAATCTTGCTTTGAAAAGGTTTTCCGAAGGTATCGCTTGGGAGCGATACTTTGAGTTGAAGGTACCGCATGACCTTGAACATTGGTTTCAACAGCTTTCTTTTGGGGTTTCAAATCCTAGATTGACCAATAAACTTCTTCCTAAACTCTAAAATGTCTACACCAAAACGAGAAACATCGGGCCTAGGGGTTGATGAATTCGATGGGATGTGGGCGCATGATAACCAGTGTCTTTCCTAAACTCAGGAGGTGAATCACTAACTGAACCCTCATTACTAAATGTGTCAACATAATTAATGAGTTCATCATCACTAGTGGTTATATCTTCTAAGTCATCCTGATCACTAGTTGTGTTTTCTTCCATGTTAGTAAAGTCCATACAAAAACCTAAGCCAGTTCTAATGTAAGCCCTTCTCTGTTTTTCAACATAACTAACATGTGACAGACCAGATTCATTCCAGGCATCAAACTTTGCTAACATATCATCTCTTTCTTTAGTTAGTTTCTCAATTTCAGCAATTTTACAGTTTAGTTTCCATTCACTTAGTTTTAACTGGTAATCCTGTTGTTCATACTTTTTAGCCCAAGCACTTTCATTATTTTCATGTGTTAATATTTTGGCTTCCATTGACTCTAAGGTTATTTGATAACCTGCTACCTCAGACCTAGCCCTAACACAATTATCTCTTTCAATCACATAACTATTTAGCAGTTTTTGATAGAAATCATGACAATTTGAGCATACCTCAGAGATAGGGGTGAACTTGGTGAAGTAGCTACCATTGCAAGTAGGACAGGATCATCTTCACACTCAAGCTCAATCAAATTCTCCTAGACAATCTACGGGTTCCAAAGCGGCATGTTCGGTTCCTCATCAAAAGCGGTGCTCGGTCCAATTCTTCCACCGAATCTTCAACTACCTCTTCCATCGCTACCATACAATAGGTTCTTGGTTCATCATCAAACTCGGACTCCGGTCAACCTCGATAAACTTTCTTGAGCAACCAAAGCTTTGGTTTTGATAATAAAGATTTCTTTGAGCTCCGCTTTGGTTTCTCGATCATCCTATTTGCTTGATACTTAGCAAATCTGCACTCCCTTGCAAAATGTCCAGTCTTTTGACAATTGAAGCATTCAATTTTTGATTTGTCAAAAGTGATTCCCTGTTTTGGCTTGAAGTCAATGTTCTTTCCTGTTTTCTTCATGTACCTCTTGATCCTTGCAGTAATCATTGCTACTTGCCACCTGATATCAATTTCTTCCAAAGCATCCTCTTCAATCTGTGAGAGATCTTCTTCATAGGTGACATGTAAAGAAGCCTGTTGAGCAAAGAAGGAACACACAACTTCATCTAAGTGCATAGTAGTAGTTGGTGGGGCTTGCTGAGCATGGGTGGGAGCAGCATACGAGACAATACTTTGAGCTACAGTACTTTGAGTTGGAGAAGCAGTACTTTTAATGGAAGTACTGCCCTTCTTTTCAGATGATAGAAAAGCAATACTGTGAGACTTAGAACTTGTTTGACCATTCATCTAATGCTCATACACCTTCAGATGGTTGTAGAGATCATCAAAGTCCATGACATCCAAACCAGGTTGTCCTCGATCATTGTAGCAATCACATGCCATGTAGATGGCAAACTCATAGAAACTTGATTAGCATCTTCAACTGATATACGCCTTGTATAACTCCAACATGTTGAGGATATTTTGAAACCTATCATATGCGACATCAAGACTCTCTCTTTCACCAACCGTGAAAGCTTATTGTTGCTTTAGTAGATTTACATGCATCTTCTTAGAAGCTTCATTCCTCCAAATCTTGTCTTGAGAGCACCCAGTTGTTTGCATCTTTAGCATCATGAAACTTCGAGATGTCCATCGGTATAGCGAGATAAGAGTATGTTAAGAGCCTTCTCTTGATTCCTTATGGTAGGCTTTGGTAAAAGCGACCTTAGGTGCTTTAGGTTGGCGAGAATCTCCACAGATCTCGAACTACTTCATTGCCATTAACAATTACATTCCATAGTGCATGGTGCAGTAATGGCAATGTCTTGCCTCATCTTCATACACCATAGATCATATTCTCCTTCTTGATCATTGGAATTACGAGTGAGGTGATTGATGGTGGTGGAGCGACTTGATCGACATCTTTGGGTTCTGTTGTAGTAGGTTTTAGGGTTTCTTCTTAGTCAGAGTTTCCACACAAGCTCTGATACCACTTGTTGGATTGATGTACTCTAACCAAACTAACTTAAATAGCTTGTTTAAGGTTTAACAACCTCGGATAAATCCTAAGTTATTAACAATGAAACACTGAGTAATCTTTATTAAGTACGCGGAATTTACTTAACAAATCTAAGAAGAATAACTTTTATTATTAACTCTAAATCTGCTTATTATGCAGATACTTCAACAACTCTAAGAATATCGAACTTCTCTAAAACTCAAAATAACTTGTAATCGTTAACTCTAAGACTCGTACATCTAATGCCAATCTAGGGTCCTTTTATAGGCTCAAGGATAACCTAGTCGGTTTAAAATTGTATCCTTATACGACAAGTAATCTAATATAGAATATTCTAGAATTACAAGACTTTCTATAAGCGAATAAAACAGTTCTTATAATCTTGCAAGACTTTGACTTAGTATGCGATGCTTTGACTTTCTCTTTAGCGATGCTGACTCTTTGACTTTTCGGTTCTTTGTCATTCTACATTACTTTGTTAATCTTCAGCACTTTAACTGTTCAGCACTTTCATATCCCAACATAAATGTAAAACCTGGTCAGTAAAACCTGCATCAATGCCCTTTTGACTTATAAGCATTTTGATTTGATAGCCAACTTGAACCAAAATAACTAGTATACTTGATTGTAAGATTGAACCTTTTCTTTTCACATACCTTTCAATTTTTTTTCAAGGCTAATCCAAAATAACTAGTACATTTACAATTGTATACACAGTTGTGAATCTTATAACACTTGATGCACAGTTGTGAATGTTATAACACTTGATGCAATTGTATACTTGATTGCAAGATTGAACCTTTTTTTTCTATAATTTGACAGGTTTCCATGCATCACAATAATCGTGACATTAGGAGACGGGAAACATGGTGTAAACATATTGCAAACATGTATGGACTCAGAATAGTTTAATAGCTAAATTGTATATTCGACAATTGTATTTAGGTGCCCTTTCTTTTATATGTATTTAGTTGCTCTTTCTTTCATTGACTTTTGCATATCTCCTGGTTCACTAAAAAGGGCTCGAAATTGTTAAGCGACTTTTTTACCTAGTTTTTTAAGCAACTTTTTTTAAGCGATATTTTTTAAGCAATTCTTTTTAGTTGACTTTGTTACACAATAAGACAAGTGTATAGTACTATCACATAAACCGATATATTCTGATCGACTTTTTAAAAGCGCATTTTTTCATCTTAGAGATTTATGACCACTATCTCTTTAGACCGACCAGAACCCTACCTAATTTTGTTCAATTCTAAATTTAGTTACAAGTCAAAGGCAATTCTTTTTTGTTGACTCTGTTACACAATAAGACAAGTGTAAAGTACTATCACATAAACCGATATATCCTGTAAAGTACTTTCACATAAACCGATGTATTACGGCGACTTTTAAAAGCGCCCTTTCATCTTAGCGATTTATGGCCACTATCTCTTTAGACCGACCAGTCAAATACACCTTCGTGATACTAGACAAACATATTATGTTTTACTCAGAAAAATACTAGTTAGATACAAAGATACAATTATATTACTCAAAAATATCCGGCTAAAACAACCTTACGGCAACGCGCGAGCTACCAAGCTCGTTATTTCAGTTATGAAATTTATTTTTGGTTGCATAGGTATGGGTGGGTTTTGTGTATTTATGTGGTTGCTATTTTTTTTTAGTTTAATTTTTTCGATTATGCGATATATTTTTTGTAATTGAACGTCAATGTAGGTTGTTTACTAAAACACACAGACAAATAAGATTAAGATTCATAACATAAACAAAAGCATCTACACTGAACTAGTACATCAACCCTAGGTACTAGTCAACTTTCACCATCAAACTGCATCAACACATAACCTGTAAAACCTGAAAATTTAAAATCCGAATAAATACTAAAATACCCTTGGGACTAGAATTTATAAAATGCGTAAAATATATTTATGACACTTAAAGAGATTAAAAGATTAACTTGCGAATATTTAAAAACCTAACTAATATATATTACGTAATTGATTTTGGTACGACGAAGAGTTAAAGTTTCGTAAATGATTTGGGTCGCGTTTGTTTAATTCGTGAGCCTAGGGCCGAAGCCCATGGTGGTGGCGTGGTGATGTGTGACCGGTTGGACCAAACCCAACCCAAACCCAATTACTTTCCTAGTTAAACTCAAATACTACAACTATATATACCATACATAATCATAAGTTTGGAACCCTAGTTTTATTTGCTCTCTTTTTCTTTTCTTCCTTTGCTCGGCCGAGACTCCCAAACACACCCTTGGTGTCGATTTTTGCTTAACCAAGTTAAGGTATATCGTTTATTTGTCTTCCTTTAACGTACCTTACATGTTTATGTCAAGTTATATTTTGTTTCGTTGCGTTTTGTTTCTTTTCTTTTGTGGCCGAGAGGTGTGAACCGAGAACCAACAAACCCTAACTAATTTAACCTAGTAACTAAATAAGAGACATGTACGTAAGATGTAATATTGAATCGGGTCATGGTTGTATTGATTTAATGAGGGCCGAAACATAAGAATTAGGACCGAAACATGTTTAACTTTCGAATAAGGTGTATAAGCTTAATAACTTGAATATGTGAAGCAAGAATATGAGCTAAGACTAGTGTTGAACCCTAATATGCAAAAACCCTAATAACCGAAACATGTATATGAGAATTGAAGATGCATTACTTAAGTAAAGGTTATGTTAATATAAACCCTAATTTGATATGTTAAATAATAAGTTATGCTAAACCCTAATGGAGTAAATGCGTAGTGTCTGAGTAATAAGTAACTTATATGTCACATAAAATCATAAACATGTACGTTGAAAACATAAAAGGAAAGATTATTTTGTGACGTGTTAGGTTAAGTAACTAGTCATTAAAAGACGTAACATGTTAGTACATATACATTAATGAGACATTAAAGAATGAGAAACCCTAAACTTTAATAAAAGGCGTATGAAACCCTAATTTCTGATATTAATATTAAAACATTTAAGTCTCATTTAATTATGGAAACCCTAAAATAATAAAAGGATCATTGTGACGATTTTAGAATCCTTAATAATATATACGACATTAATGTATATAGGTTACGTGAAGAAGGAGTAATTCTTTGCTTCCCATTTCGACTTTTGATCTTTGCTTTTGAATAAGGTACGGATATTCTGACCTTTTTAGTAAAGGTTTCGTATGAAGTTTCTTTTCATTTTCATATTAGGATTTCCTAAACCTTTGCTATGAACCCTAATGTGTCAATTTGAGCTGTTGCTTATCTGAACTTTGATTTTTGAATCATAAACCATTTGATTTTGAACTATATGATATGAAGATTTTGATTTTGAAAACATGATTAAACATTTGATAAAATATGATCTATGTCAGTTATGACATTCTTATTTGAACTCTGATAGTATGACACCCGAGCCAATTTTAACTAGTCATGGGGGTTCCATGTCCGTGTCGACAAATGCACTTCGACATGACTCTAGGCGATAGAGTGATGTTACGCCACGTCCCTTTCTCATTATCTCGTATGAGCTCAATTTGAATTATATTATGAATATCATGCGTGGGCGATGGATGCATCCTAGATCTGTTATATGCCATATATTATCTGTTATATGTTATTTGTTATCTGATGATTGATGCTGCGTGCATGCACGTCCTTCATAACTCTGGTAGGTCTCCCCTACAAATATGTTGCCTTATGTGATTATGATATGTTTATGATATGGCATATGTTCTGGGCTTCGAGGTAGTTAGCTATAAAACTTATTTTGATATTCTGAATTATCTTTTGAAAAGACTATGATTTCACTATCTTTCTTTTACTTTGTTTCGTATTCGATTTTCGTTTCGTATTCTTTTTGCTTGTATATCTGTTCACTGGGCTTTTGAAGCTCACCAAGACTTTTCTTTCTTCCGCGCGGTATCTAAGCATTGAGCTGGGTATTGCTTTGGGATGAGTGCTAAGTGGACTTACCTTAGAGATTTAGCTTTGATATTATGATGCCATTTAGACTTATGTTTTAGACATTTCTTTTGGAGTTTATTTTTCCGCTGGGACCTATGTATTGAAGTCTTTTGATTTGGATTATTTCCATATTTATGTTAAAGATTTCTTTTGGTTTATATGTTTGCTTTGATATGACACCATTACTTGTGATTCCTTTACCCTTGTGGGGTCGGGCGTTACAATTTATGGTATCGAGCCAGTTTTACGACTTGTAGTCGGGACACGTGACATATGGAGCCTAGGTTTTGAGACTTTAGGGCTTAGGATTTGACCGTGAGGATTTGGGTAGACTTTAGGATTCCTTCGCACTTCCATTTCGTATCTTACCTTTGTTCATTTTGCTAATCGTTTAGATGGTTCGAACTCGTACTCTTGGTGGCGCGGATGGAGACGATGATCTTTGTTAACATGGATGTCTGCGATTGCGAATGCTCTCAACTCTCTTTTCCCCGGTTTGACTACACGAGATGATGGAGCAGTGATCAACAATATTCGAATCGGATGGTGAACCTTGAAGCGGTGGAGGTACTCAACCCGTCGGCATTCATACTTGGCTCGGCGTTTGATGGTGAAGCCTCTTTCGTTTAGCACCTTCTTGCTACTCCTCCGAGGTCAAGACGGGATCACTCATATTGAGAAGTCGTTTGAAGTCTTGGGTTGTGGAGATGGATTTAAGACTCGTTTGGCTTCATTCAAATTGGAAGGTGATGCTTTGAGTTGGTGGAAAGCATTGAAACAAGCAAGAGGAGGTGGCGCTTTTCTTTGTGACTTGTACTTGACCGAGTTTGGACTATCTTCTATAACCGTTACTTCCACGATCTTTGAAAGCAAGAAAGGTATGAGAGGATTATCAAGCGATTTACCATTTGAACATGAGAACTCTAACGAGTACATGAGTAGGTTTATGAGGTTGGTGAGTTTTGTTGGAGTGATTCTTTGGAGATGGTAGGCGTCAAGCTAAGCACTTCAAGTGGGGATGAAGAAGTGGGTATTGGACCGATTGCTTAATATTGAGTATGAGAATGTGTCGGCTGCAATGGCGCAGACTCGTAACATTGAGATCTTTCATGAGGTTTCGGGTTCTAACAAGCGTAATCGCGATGGTGATCGGATTCAAGGTAGGACTCAAGGTAATGACTATAAGGGAAACTCGGTAGGAGTTATGATTCGAGAGGTCAAGTGGATAGGAGTTATGATCGGTGGGTCGATCGGGAAGGAATGTTGACCTTTGGACGTTCGAGACAAGGGTCAAGATAATAGAAATCTTTGGTAGGAATGGAAGTGATCGTCGTAACCAAGGTAACAATAACCGGCGTTATAACGAGGATCGGCCACTCGAGGATCGAATCGGTCGTGCTTGAGGATCTTATAATCGCAGAGGACGGTGAAGTTTGCCACCCCACCTATTTGTACTACTTTTGGAAAGGCTCATCCAGGCGGTGTTTCAAGGCCACTGGTGGATGTTTTGGTTGTGGTTCCACTACTCACAAGATTAAAGATTGTCCTAAGAAGAATCCGCAGTTCACGGAAACTACATCAAGCCGCCAACTACTACTGGGCGTGTCTATGCTACTACTCGTGTCAGTGGAGCGAACTTCGTGTACCATTACGGGCACTCTTTTCATTGATGATTTTGTTTGTCTTCGTTTTATTTGATCTGGCGCCACACACTCCATTATATCTATCACATCCGCTAAGAAACTTAATATGAAGCCCAAACCGTTAACAAATCACTTATCGATTTCTCGCCTATGAAAAATCATGTGATCATTGATCGTAAATATGTTAAGTGTCCTCTTCGTTTTGATGATCGTATTCGCTTTGCAAATCTGTATCCTCTCAATATGGTCGACTTTGATATCATTCTAGGCATGGATTGGTTGGCTTATCATAGAGCTTCAATCAATTGCCATGCTAGAACGGTGATCTTTGGAGACGTAAAACATCTGAATTCGTTTATCATGGTTCTCAACCCGCCGTCTGTTAAGCTCATTTCCGCTATGAAGGCACGAATCATGATTGCTCATGGGTGCCAAGGTTTTCTAGCATCATTATGGACACATCTTTGGAGAGTCCTAATATTGATAATCTTTCGGTTGTTTGCGAATTTGTTGGCGTTTTTCGGATGAACTCCTGGACTTCCCCACTCGAGAAGTTGAGTTTAGCATTGAGTTAATTCACGGTCTTGAACCGATTTTGAAGGCTCCGTGTCGTATGGCACTGTAGAGGCGAAGGAGTTGAAGGAACAGTGCAAGAGATGATAGAAAGTGGATTTATTCGCCCTAGTGTTTCTCCATGGGTGCACTGTCTTGTTTGTGAAGAAGGATGGAAGCATGCGCCTATGTATCGACTATCGTGAACTCAATCGTACTACCATTCGTAACCGTTATCCTTTGCCGCGTATAGGCGATTTGTTTGATCAACCGCAAGGAGCTAAGTTCTTTTCAAGATTGACCCGAGGTCCGCTACCATCGATTCGTGTGAGGAGCAAGATGTTCCTAAGACCGCGTTTCGTACGGATATGGTCATTACGAATTTCTCGTTATGCCTTTTGGTTTGACCAATGCGCCGCTATGTTTATGGACACGATGAATCGTGTTTTCCATGAGTTTCTCGACAAGTTCGTCATTGTTTTCATCGGCGATATTTTAGTTTACTCTAAATCAAGAGGAGCATGAAGAACATCTTCGGATAGTTTTGGAGATTTTGAGGAAGAAGAAGTTGTACGCCAAATTTTCAAGTCGAATTTTGGTTGAGACAAGTTGCTTTCCTTGGTCATATCGTGTCGGTGATGGTATAACCATGGATCCGTCTAAAGTTGAGGCTATCACTAAATGGCCAAGACCTCGGACGATGATCGAGGTCGGGAGTTTTCTTGGACTTCTTTGGTTACTATAGGCGTTTTGTTGAAGGTTTCTCTCGCTTAGCTCTACCCCTAACACAACTGATGAGAAAAGGTGAAAAGTTTGTATGGACGGATGAACGAGAGAAGAGTTTTGAAGAATTGAAACGGAGATTGGTGACGGCTCCTATTTTGACTCTTCCAACTGGTGCGGGAGGATATCAAATCTACAGCGATGCATCTAAGAAAGGATTAGGCTGTGTTTTGATGCAACATGGGAAGGTAATAGCTTATGCTTCGAGGCAACTAAAACCTTATGAGGAGAATTACCCAACTCATGATCTTGAGTTAGCTGCGGTGGTGTTTGCGTTGAAGATCTGGAGACATTATTTGTATGGAGAGACGTGTGATATATTTACTGATCATAAGAGTCTCAAGTATATTTTCACTCGAAGGAACTTAATATGAGACAAAGAAGATGGTTAGAACTTCTTAAGGATTATGACACCAACATTCGGTACCATCCGGGTAAGGCTAACGTAGTTCTTGGCGACTTAGCTTGAAATCGGGCATTCTTGCGGTATCAAGATTGAGCCTAGGATTTTGCGTGATTTAGAGAGTTTGGATGTTGAGATGAGTGTACGAGGTTTTGATGGATCTTGGGCTAGTATGAAGGTGGAGTCGAACCTTATCTGCAAATTAAAGCTCGAAAAGATGACGGTGTTGTGGGCGTGGCGCAAAATGTTGAAGAAGGTAAGCGAGCGGAGTTTAAGGTTGATAATGACGGTATTGTATGGTATGGAGATAGGCTTTGTGTTTCCAATGATCGGTGCCATTGAGAAAGTTATGGTGAAGCTCATAGTTCTCCTTTCACTATTCATCTGGTTCTACCAAGATGTATAGGGATTTGAAGCGATACTTTTGGTGGAGCGGTATGAAGCAAGATGTGGCGACGTTTGTGTCGAAGTGTATGATTTGTCGTGAGTTAAGATTGAACATCGAGGGCTAGTGGTTTGTTCTGACTATTGGAGATTCCAACATGGAAGTGGGATAAGATATCTATGGACTTTGTGTTGGACTACCTCTTACTAGGAAGAAGCATGATGCGATTTGGGTGGTTGTTGATCGACTAACCAAATCGCTCATTCTTACCAATCGAAAAGGATTATGGTATTGGTAAATTGGCGAGATTTTTGACAAGAGATCGTTCAAAAGTTTTTTAAAAAAAAATTAAAAAAATTTTAAAAAACCTTTTTGGGGGAAAGTTAGGAAAAAAAATTTTTAAAAAATTAAAAAAACCCAAAAAAATTTTAAAAAAAATTTTAAAAAAAACCCAAAAAACCCAAAATTTAACCAAAAATTTAAAAAAAAAAAATTTTTAAAATTTTGGGTTTTGGAAAAATTTAAAAAAAATTTTGTTTTTAAAAAAAAATTTCCCCCCTTTAAAAAAATTTAAAAAAAATTTTTTTTTTAAAATTTTTTTCCCCCCCAAAAAATTTTTTAAAAAAAAATTTTCCCCTTTTCCCTTTTTAAAAAATTTTTCCCGGTTAAAAATTTTTAAAACCCAAAAAATTTTTAAAAAAACCCAAAAAATTTAAAATATTAAAAACCCAAATTTTTTTAAATTTCCCTTTTCCCAAAAAAATTTTGTTTTAAAAAAAAAAAAAATTTTTCAAAAAGGGGAAAGTTTTTTGGGGGAAAAATTTTCCAAAAATTTTTTAAAAAAAAAAAAAGGGGTTTTTTTAAAAAAAAAACCCAAACCCCAAATTAAAATTTTTTTAAAAAAAAACCCCCTTTTTTTTTTTTTTTAAAAAAAAAAAAAAAAAACTTTTTTTTAAAAAACCCCAAAGCAAAATTTTTAAAACAAAAGGTTTTTCCTTTCCCCAAAGTTAATTAATTTTAAATTTTTTAAAAACCAAAAAAAAATTTTAAATTTTTTAAAAAAAAAAAATTTAAAAAAAACCAAAAAAATTTTTTTTAAAAATTTTTTAAAGCCCAAAATTTTCCAAAATTTTTTTTTTTAAAAAATTTTAAACCCCTCCCAAAAATTTTTTTGGGACCCCTTTCCCTTTTTAAAAAAAAAACCCCCCCTTTTTAAATTTGGGAATTTAAAACCCCAAAAAAATTTCCAAAAAAAAAAAAAAACCCCAAATTAAAAACCCCAAAAAAATTTTAAAAAAAACCCCCTTTTAAAAACCCTTCCCAAAATTTTTGTCAACCCCGGGAAATTTTTTTTTTTTTCCCCATTTTTTTAAAAAAACCCAATAAAAAAAAAAACCCCCCTTTTTTTTTTTTTCCCCCCTTCCCCCTTTTTTAAAAATTTTTTTGGGTTCCTTAAAAAAACCCAAAAAAAAAAAAAAAAAAACCAAAAATTTTTAAATTGTTAAAACCTTTTTTGGGGTTTTTTTTTAAAGGGGAAAAGGGGTTCAAAAGAAAAGGGTTTTAAATTTTTAAAGGAAAAAATTTTTTTAAAAAAAAAAAAAATTTTTCCCCCTTAAAAAATTTTCAATTAAATTTAAAAAAAATTTTTTAAAAAAAATTCCCCAAAATTCCTTTTTTTTAAAAAATTTTTTTTTGGGAAAAAAACAAATTTTTCCCCTTTTTTTGGAAAAAATTGGGGAAAAAGGTTCCCCTTTTTTAAAAATTTTTTTTTTTTTTTTTTTAAAAGGGGAAAAATTTTTTTGGCCAAAAGGAAAATTTTTGGTTTTTTCCCCCCCAAAAAAAATTTTAAAAAAACCTTTTTCCCCAAATCCCTTTTACCCTTTTTTTTCTTTCCCCTTCCCCCCTTTTTTTTTTTTAAACCTTTTTTTAAATTTTTAAAAAAAACCCCCCCCAAATTTCCCTTTTTTTAAAAAAAAAAAAAAAAAAAGGGGGTTTTCCCCCCTTTTTCCCCTTTTTTTTTAAAAAATTTTTTGGGAAGAAAACCCAAAAATGGGTTGTTTTGGGTTTTTCCCCTTTTTTTTTTCCCCCAAAAAAAAAAAATTTTTTTTTTTTTTTTGTTTAAAAAAATTTTTTTTAAAAAAAATTTTTAAATTTTTAAAGGGAAAAAAAAAAAAATTTTTAAAAAAAAACCCCCTTTCCAAAAAAAAAAAATTTTTTTTTTTCCCCCCCAAAAAAATGGTTTTCCAATTTAAAAGGTTTTAATTTTTCCCAAAATTTTTCTTTTTTTAACCCTTAAATTAAACCCTTTTTTTTTTTTTTTTTTAAATTTGGGGGAAAAAAAAAACCTTTTTTTTAATTTTTTCCCCTAAAATTTTTTTAAAAAGTTTCCTTTTGGGCCCTTTTTGGGTTCAAAAAACCCCCAAATTTGGGGAAAAAAAAAAAATCCTTTTAAAAAAAAAAAAAAAATTTTTTTTTTTTTTTTTTAAAAGGGGGTTTTTTTTTTAAAAAGAAAAAAATTTTTTTTTAAAATTTTTTTTTTTCCCCCCAAAAAAAAATTTTTTTTTAAAAATTTTTTTTTCCCCGGCCAAAAATTTTTAAATTAAACCCTTTGGGTTTTCCCCAAAAATTTCCCTTTATCTTTTTTTTAAAAATTTAAAATTTCCAAAAAAAAAATTTTTTTTTTTTTTTCCCCCAAAATTTTTTTTTGTTGGTTTTTTTTAACCCCAAAACCCTTGGCCTTAAACCCGGTTTTTCCCCAAATTAAAATTTTTTTCCAAAAATTTGGGTTTTTTAAAAAACCCCCTTTTCCCCCCTTTTTTTTTTGGGGGTTCCCCGGGTTGGAAAAATTTTTTTTTTTAAATTTTCCCTTTTTTAAACCTTTTTTTTTTAAAAATTTTTTAAAATTTTGGTTAAAAAAAAAACCACCAAAAAAAAAAAAAATTTTCCTCAAAAAAAAAAGGGGAAAAAATTTTTTTTTTTGCCAAAACCCCCCAAAAAAAAAAAAAAGGGGGGTTTCCCCTTTTTTTGGGGGGAAAAAAGGTTTTTTTTTTTTCCCCCAAAAAAAATTTTTTTTAAAAGTTTAAAAAAAAAAAAATTTTTTGGGGGCCCGGGGTTTTTTTTTAAAAACCCCCCAATTTTAAATGGAACCAAAAATTTTTTTTTCCCCCCCTTTTTTTTAAAATGGCCCTTTTTTTTCCCCTTTTAAAACCAAAAATTTGGCCCTAATTCCCCCTTTTTTTTTTAAAATTTAAAAGGGGATGGTTTTTTTTTAAAAAAATTTTTTTCCAAATTTGGGAAAACCCAAAAAATTTTTCCCTTTTTTTTCCAAAACCCCCTTTTTAATTTTTTCCCCCTTTTAATTTTTTTTTTTTTAAATTCCCCTTTTTTTCCCCCCCCCCAAAAATTAAACCCTTTCCCCCCTTTTAAGGGGAAAAAATTTTAAAAAAAAAAATTTTTTGGGCCCTACCCAAAAGGGGGTTTTTTCCCCAAAACCCAAATTCCTTTTTAAAAAAAAAAATTTTTTAAAAAAATTTTATTTTTAAACCCTTTTTTCCCTTTTTTTTTTTTTTTTTTCCCCCCCCAAAATTTTAAACCCCTTTTTTTTAAAAAAATTTTGAATTTTTTTTAAAATTTTTTTTAAAAAACCCCCCCCAAAACCCCCTTTTTTTTTAAAAATTTTTTTCCCCCTTTTTTTTTTTTTTTTTATTTAATTTTTGGGTTTTTTTCTTCCAAAGGTTTTAAAATTTTGGGGAACCAAAAAAAAAGGGGGGGCCCCAAAAAAAAATTTTTTTTTTTTGGGGGGGGGGGCCCTTTTTCCCCTTTTTTTTAAAAACCCCCCTTTTTGTTAGAAAGGGGGTTTTTTTTTTCCCAAAAAATTTTTTTTTAAAAAAGGGAATTTTCCCCCCCCAAAAACAAAATTTTCCCCCCGGTTTTTCCCTTTTTTTGAAACCCAAAACTTTTTTTATTTGAAAAATTTTTAAAATTTTTTTTAAAAAATTTTTTTTTCCCCCCCCCTTTTTTTTGGGGGCCCTTTTTTTTGGTTTAAAAAAATTTTTTTTAAATTTAAAAAAAAAACCCCTTTTCCTTTTAAACCCAAAAATTTCCCCAAAAAAAAATTTTTAAAGGGGGCCCTTATTAAAATTTTTTAAAAAGGGGGCCCCCCTTTTTTTTTTTAAATTTAAAATTTTTTTTTTTAAAAAAAAGGGGGGGTTTTTTAAAAAAAAAACCCCCGGGGGTTTTTTTTTTTTTAAAAAAATTTAAAATTTTTTTTTAAAAAATTTTTTTAATTTTTTTAAAAAATTTTTTTTTTTTAAAAAAAAAATTTTTTTTTTTTTAAAACCCAAAAAAAAATTTTTAAATTTTTTTTTTTTTTTTTCCAATTTTTTAAAAAAAAAGGAACCTTTAAAACAAAAATTTTTTTTAAAAAATTTTTTTTAAAAAATTGACCTTTCCAATTTTTGGGGAAAAAATTAAAAAACCCCTTTAAAAAAAACCCAACCCCAAAAACCCAAAATTTTTTATTTTCCCTTTTTTGGGAAAAATTTTTTTAAAAGAAAAAAATTTCCCTTTAAAACCCCAATTTTGGTTTGAAAAACTCTCTTTATAGAAAACTAAACTAATGAGAGAATAAAGGAGGAAGGAATCTGCTTTTATTTTTGTCTCCTACGCTCATTAGCAGCAATAATATAAGAAAGAAGAATGAGGAAGCTCACAGATTTAACAAAAGATGGTGACCAACAAGAAGAAATTAGCAACTTCGTAACATTTAAAAATGTCTAACACCGCTACCGTAACGCGATTGGATCCTCTCCTCATAATAAATACAACATTTGAAGACTAGAAATAAAAATTTTGCAAAAAATGACTACCAAACAAATCTTGTTTATTATAAAGAGTCATGTCATTCACATGACATAATCATCAATTGGTTTTTGGCTTTGTGTGCTGTACGACAAGAAGAAAAGGAGCAGCAGGCCACACAGGTTTTTATGGGCGGGTTTTGCCCCGTACTGATTAGGGATCGGGTTTTGCCTTGGTACTCGATTGGGATCGATGCTTTATCCTGCACCATATGTAATTATTTTCTCGACTCATAATATTATTTTGGTTTCATTATTGTTTATTATAATCTTGATTCTCAATATAATTGTTGGCTTAATTAATTTTAATGTGTTCTATTTAATTGATTATTAATTTATTATTAGTCAATTAATTATTTAATGTTATGTCTTTGTTTATTTATTGTTTTATATGATAATTATATTTGTCATTCCACTAGGGTATTATGGAGATGTGAAATTAGGTCTCTCCTAGTTTTGATTCTTTTATTATTAATGCTATGCTATTAATTGTTTCTAGTATGCATGCATAGTTTATTGGTAGCTACCCTTGTTTCGTAGTTTTGAATGGCAGAGAGGCTATGTTGCTAGAGATATGACCAACCGACCCTAAGGAGTAGACCGAGACGGAAGGGTAAGATATGAGCAACCCACACCCTTTCTACTTGTGCGATTGACCAACCGATCACCCACCGCTTGGATGAACTTAAGAATTGGAGAAGTAGTGTTTGTTGCTAACGCCCGGCACTTCACTATTATAAGTCTAGCATGTAATGAACTTAATGACTCGACTTAGGGACCATGAACAACTGGACTTATGAAGGGACACCGACTCTCCAGTGGCATCTTTGCCGATAAAGTTAGCGAATCCACCAAATGTTGTCCTCTCGACTTTAACCCCAAAAACAGAATCTAGTGACATTTAGAACCCATGTAATGCGATAGTAAACGCCTGCTCTTAACGATCGCTATTAGATTGCCGAATGATCCCGGTGACCTGCTCATCTTGGTGAGGATTCTAAGAACCATAGGGTAGCGCGAATTGACCAAAGGAGTCTATCGACTTATGCCACTTCGATGGATGACCTCTGCTTAAAGAATTGCATCACTATCTTTTCCATTAGCTTGTTTACCGTAGAACCAACCCAATTGATCACGTGACACCTTAAATATTATCAATCATATCATTAAAACTTATTTATTTGACTAATTTAATTAATTAGACAGCTATGAATCAACCGCTTTGGGACGACTTCTGCCTTGCCATTCCCTCACTACATGCGACCGGCACACTACCCGTTAGTGCATTAGGTAGGCCATAGGTAGACGAGTTACTATAAATTGTTGGATCGATGTACTCTAACCAAACTAACTTAAATAGCTTGTTTAAGGTTTAACAACCCGGATAAATCCTAAGTTATCAACAATGAAACACCGAGTAATCTTTATTAAGTCACGCGAATTTACTTAACAAATCTAAGAAGAATAACTTTTATTATTAACTCTAAATCGCTTATTATGCGATACTTCAACAACTCTAAGAATATTGAACTCTCTAAAACTCTAAATAACTTGTAATCGTTAACTCTAAGACTCGTACATCTAATGCCAATCTAGGGTCCTTTTATAGGCTCAAGGATAACCCTAGTCGGTTTACAAATTGTATCCTTGTACGACAAGTAATCTAATATAGAATATTCTAGAATTACAAGACTTTCTATAAACGAATAAAACAGTTTATAATCTTGCAAGATTGACTTCTGCAAGATTTTGACTTTCTTTAGCAAGATTTGACTCTTTGACTTTTCCAGCTTTTGTCATTCTACAAGATTTTGTTAATCTTCAAGACTTTAACTGCTCAACACTTTCATATCCCAACAATTAAGGTCGAATTTTGACACGAAACCTCGTTAACATATTACACACACGGTCTTAACAGTTCGTGTTCGACCTTTAACAGTTTTCGTCTAATAGTCGTACTTAAGACTCGTTATGTTAACTGTGTCTTAACGTGCGACTGCTAGGACTTGTTAAAATTAAAATATATATATAAGCCTTGAAATTACAACAAACCCTACTCATTTACCCACTCACTTAAAAACCGCCTCCCCTTCCCTCTCAATCTCATCTCGACCTCATGCATAATCAAGACCCACACCTGTAAAATTAGCTTCTATACATATTTACATATATTGATTTCGCTCAATCAACTCGATTCGAATTCGATTCATTCAATACCGATCGATTCGAATTCCCGATTCTTTAATAACTTCATCTTTAATTACATTATATCGACCGATTCGCTCTATGCATGTTAGAGTGATAGTTCTTTCTATGCATGTTAAGTGTTAACTGTGTTCTTACTGTGTCTTTAACAGTTAACCTGCTTATTTTCGTGTCGTGTTCGTGTTTGAGAAAAATGACACGATAAGCTAATGTGTCGTGTTCGTGTTTGACCTTAATGTTCGTGTCTTAAGTGTTCGTGCGACCGTTATGCCGCCTCTACCAACAATCCTCCCTAACTTGAATTCTACTTGTTTGACTTCAAGTTCTTTGTAGATTAATCTTTCACTTTTTCACTTCAAGGAATGATTGTCTTTGTCTTTGGATTGTAGTTTCGACTTATCAAAGTATCTTTATTCTTTACAAAGATCATCCAAAGAATCTCCATCTTTACAAAGAACATAGCAACATATGACTATTTGTACATTAATTCATTGTTGCATACTATTCTCATCACTTCCTGTGTGTTAACCCCATGAGAGGTGAATCATTGAAAATTTAATGGATTTTAACCTCTTTACCAAAGCCATTAACTCGAGTAGCCGAATGTTTGTGTGTAAGACCATGGTACATTGATAACCATATGATTTTTAGCAAATCATCACTATCAATGATTTGATTTGTCTTTACCAAAATGCACCTTTCCTCGACTAGTTAGTTCTTTTATCTAATGGTGAACTAATTACCAATAATGGTTTTTCCACCCTTTACCACAAGCCATTTTCGGGGCTAGCCAACTCTTCACATTAACGATATGGTGAGTTGATTACCATACAACTTATTAGCAAGTTGTCAACTAAAAACGGATTTGAGATATCTTTACCGTAGTCTTTTGCTCATGGATTAGCCAATCCTTTTATAACCATGGTGGATTGATAACCTATTGATGTTACCATCTTAAAACTATTTATTCAACCTTTGTTTCAAATACTTATTACTTAACAAAAGGTTTCTTCCAAAAATCATTTAATCGGTTAAAGTCGACAAGATTTTGATTAAAGTATCGTTTGATCGCCGATTAATAAAGCACTGCTTTTATCAAAAGAATTTATTCAATGAAAACTCATACCGCTTATGCATCATCCGCCTATAGTAGTCCGCTTGATAAATGATTGATGACCATCAAGCGCTTTCATTATCCCTTCAACTTCCATTCCATGCTCTAGCATCCTCCTCATAAGCTCAACTGTAAGAGGATATCTTCTATCTCGCAAACATGTGAATCATTGTTCCATTTTCCATTAGAACATGTACTCAAGATTATTCAAAGAATCTCCAAGAAACAATGGCGAGTAGCTTATTTTACATACCAAACTTTTCACGTACTAGGACTCATCTTCACCATCCATTTAAAAAAATTCAATGGTTGAGATTAAAAGCATTTTATTATTTCACCTATTTTTTATAATTTAAATATTTTAAACCGTTAATCGTTATGAAAATATTTACATGACGAAGATTAATTATCTTCTGAGAGGCACTTTGATATACTAAAAAGAAAACTCGCTTTTTCGCTTTCGTTATTTTTTCATTTTTTACATCGAAATTTACATAAAAATCATATTGATAAACACTAAATTGAATATCACATGGATATTAGTGTTAAATCATATATGATATGTAATATCACATGGATATTATATTAATATCATATATGATATTACACAATATCACATGGATATTACATATCATATATGATATTACACTAATATCACATATGATATTCAAATTAGTGTTTTATCATATTGATTTTTCAATGCAAATTTCAAGAAAGTAAGAAAACGAAAAACTTAAAAAAAACGTGAAAAATACAATTTTTTTTGTCGAAGTATATCAAAGTGCCTATCTATAGAAAGATAATTAAATGCTCACAATGATATATTTTTTTCGCTTAACGATTAACGGTTTGAAAGATATTAATATTTGAAAAAAATGATGAAAATGGGTTTTAAAATTGTTGGGATTAATCTCATCCATTAGATCAAATAAAAATGGAGGTGGAGATTGATCCCTGGTATGTAAATAATCTTTGTCCTCAAATGATCTTTTATCCAAAAAATTTCCCAATTCTCTTGATTCTTCCAAATTTCATCATCGCTTTGTTCTTCGCCCCATGCAGCTGTGAGATCTCCAAAAACTAAACCAACCTTCCGATGGATGATGTTCAAAGTAATCTTTCACCACATTATATAAATAGAATAGATCCACTCTATCTATGATGCGAAAGAAATCCCATAGCCTCGTTGAACACTCAAGCTTTCATCTTCTTCTATGAAACATCGATAGCTTCCATCTTTAGATTCCACAACTTCAAAAGCAATAACTGAGATCCGCTCATCTTCATGTCAAGATCTTTTTGGAATATTCAAAATCTACTATTTTGAGATAATTTCTTAGTTCATCCCTAGTTTCGATCTTAACTCAACTTTTCTTTCTTTGAAAACCAGATATCATCAACTTCGCTTTTCCTTCCTTTTAAACTTTTCTTTCTTTTCTCGCTTCACCAAGTAGCTTCATCTTTATAATCTTTGATGCTTGCATCCTTCTTATAAGCCTCGCCTCAAGATCATATAATCTTTTCATATCAACATAATTCCTCCGCAATCCTTTATATCCTCGACCTTTCAAATAAGCCATCATTGCATTCCTTTCTTTAGCAAGATTTGGTCTTCTAGGTATAAAAGAAACAGGAGTAGTGATCGAATTGTTCAAAGATCTTCAACATTCAATTCTTCTTGTAATTTCCTAGCTACTTCTTCATTCGTTGTTCAAGACCTTGATCTTCATTCCTTCTTCTTCAAGACTTTCAATGATAACATGCTCTTCAAGACTTGAGGTTCTTTCTCCTTAACAAAGATCTTCTTTCAAATTCGCTTCTTCTAAATTCCTCCCAATTAGACGTAAGATGGTTTAGGAACATTTTTCCTTTTGTTTTCTTCTTAAATTGCTTTCTGCGCTTGTTTTCTTCCTTAACCCATGTTTATAACGCTTGATAAAAGGCGAACAAAATTCTTTAACCTTCTATACTTGAGCTTCAACCTCCTAATTTATGTAGCTTGCTCCTCAAAAGATTTCTTCACCTAGTCAATTCTCTTGATAAAGCATAGTTGTTGAGAACTTGACCTTCGTGTCCATAATTGGTCATCTCTCCGATGATAAATGATCCGCGTAGAGATACTCTGTGGAGATGGTGGAGGTGAACCGCAATATCTTCTTGACTAGTACTTTCATGGCAAGATTGGTGATGCCGCACCTGTGATGCAAGACTGAGATGCAAGATTGAGATGCAAAGACTTTGAGATGCAACACTTTGTGATGCAAGACCGTGGAGAAGCAAGACCTTCACTATCATCATCTTCCACCTTCATCCCTAATAGCCCTAATAATATCCAAGATAGTTGGTGTCAATGAGTATGCTTTCAGTGAAGAGATCACTTTTCCTCTCCATGAAAGTAAAGATCTTGGCTTGTTGGATAATAAATGTAGTAAGTCCTAGTAGGCTTTGGTACATTAGCAAGTTGCTTGTTCAAGAAAACCCAGATAAACCGTGGGTACATTAACCATTTGGATCAATGTGAGATATGTTAGAGCATTCCATCCGTAATTAGCCTCGAGAAGTTAAAAACACGATTTGTAGCTAACCCAACTATAGTAGATGCTATATTTGACCCAAACTGCCCTCCCAAGAGGTACTCTTAGCACTTATGCAATGGAGCAACACATGAACCAAAAATTTCCAATGAGTACAAAATAAGGGTTTCTTGAATGTTTGTTCTCAAGGACCCTTCATAGCCAATGTCCCTAAATGTATCCCAAATCGCTTGCTTATCAAAACGAATAGCCCTTCTTCATCATTAAACAATAAGTCTTCTAATAGAGGCTTCGAATCTTCATGTCCTTCCAAAGAATCGTTGAACCAATGTAATATTCATCATTCTCCATATTATCCCAAAATTCTTGAACTACAGTGCAATTATATCTCGCTCCACCAAAAGAGCATAACCGATTGGCACCCAAGAAGATAATCAATTATATCATGAAAAGCCACATTTGCCTCGCCTTTTCTAAATTAGCCACCATGTTGTGCTTTGAAACCGTATGTCGATTCGCCATTGATGAGTATGTGATCACAATTAAGAGATATGATGTATATAATGGGTGAAAGTGAGAAAGATATGGAAAAGATTCTAAAGTATCAATATGAGAGGGAAAATCGAGAGTAGTTATTTATAGGTGAGATTTGAAAATCATGTTCACCATAATAATGTAGTTACCGTAGTAGTAATTACCCCTCAATATTACTGTTGGAACAAGATTTTAATAAGACATACAAGATTCTACGTAGCAAGACTTTCAAAGCAAGATTTCCAAGCAAGATTTCATAAAATCAAAAGCAAGATTTTCCCAAATTTCTTTGTAGAAACTAAGTATACTTACATATCCTCCTCAAACAATGCATAGGACTATACTAATACTTAATAGTCCTCCCCTTAAATGTAGCTCAGTAGTTAATCATGCCAATGCTCACCACCAAGTGATTGAATCTTGAAACATCAAAGCCTTTGGTGAGTAAGTCAGCTACATTGTCATATGTGTGAACCTTGACCACATTAATGAGCCTGTGCTCATAACAATCTCTGATGAAGTGATGCCTAATCTGAATATGCTTGGTCTTGGAATGATAAACTGGATTCTTCACAATACAAATAGTACTCTCATTATCAATATTGATAGGAGTATTCTTAAAATTGAACCCATAGTCCAAGAGTTGATTCGCATCTACAAAACTTGTTCACAACAGACTTGCGCAGCCCACATAATCGCCTTCGAGAGGATGTTGCCGCAATTGTCTGCTTTTGCATTGCCAGAGACTAACCTTCTTCCAATATATTGGCATCCTCCGCTTGTTGATCTTTTATCATAGTTATCACCGCATAATCACTATCCTAAAAGCTTCCAAGTGAAAAGGTGAACTTAGATACCACAACCCCAACTTAGGTTGTTGTTTCAAATAACTAAAAATCCTCTCGATCGCATTCATATGCGAGATCTTTGGTGAGACTTGATATCTTGCACATAAACACACTACAAACATGATATCGTGCCTTGATGCAAATGAGATACATAAGACACCAATCATTGATCTCAGATAACTTGACTTCAACAAAGTTGTCCATCTTCATCTTTGCCCAATGAGTTGATTGATTTAATAGGTGTAGTTATCGGCTTCATAGCATCAAAACTAAACTTCTTAAGTATGTCGATACATACTTGTCTTGACCGATAAAAATACCATCCTTAGACCGCTTAACTTGAAGTTCCAAAAGAAAGTTAACTCACCCATTGAACTCATCTCGAAATTCTTTCTCGCATCACCGCTCAAACTCCTTAACCATAGACCGCTTGGTAGCTCCAAAGATGATATCATCAACATAGACTTGAACTAACATGATATCCTTCTTGTCTCTCTTGATAAACAAAGTCTTGTCAATAGCCCCTCCCGTAACCATGTTGTAATAAGAATGTGGAGAGCCTCTCATACCAAGCTCTAGGTGCCTCGATGAAGGCCATAAAGAGCCTTAACCACCTTGTAGACTTTGTTAGTGTGTAGGATCTTCAAACCCGGAGGTTGTTTAACATACACCTCTTCCGTAATAGTTCCATAAAGGAAGGCACTCTTGACATCCATCCGTAAACTCGAATCCCATATATGAAGCAAAAGCAAGAAATATTCTAATAGCTTCAATCCTTGCTACAGAGCAAATACTTCATCATATCTACTCCTTCTTCCCGTCTCGTAGCCTTGAGCTACTAACCTTGCCTTGTTCTTTATAACATTGCCTCTTTCATCTCTTTTCACTCTAAAACCCATCCGGTTCCAATAACTCTCTTCCCATCTCAAGATCACATAATACCCAAACTTTGAAGTTTAAATTGTAGAAGTTCTTTCGGATAGCTTCACCCGACTTTCTTTAGTCAATGCTTGAGCAATATTCTTGGGTTCCTTTTGAGACATAAAACAAGTAAATAGGGTGTTTGATGGTCCTTATGATTCATCTGTTTTGTTTATACACAAAGCTAAGTAAAGCATTGTGAGGTAGTAAAACTCTTAGCTTTGTGTCTTTCATGACTCCGTATAGAAGGACCAATGATTTGACTGGCTTGGATGATTCTTATGGATTCTTAATATTGAGACCGTGGAACTCTATAAGTATCATTCAAATTAGTGAAATCAAGATCTTCATTGAATATGAGAAAATACCTTCATCTTGAAACTCATCATCGCTTCTTCTAAACCTGCATGGTAGGATCATCCAAATCATCTAGCATCACAACAGTACATCAAGATTTTGTTCAGCATCGCTAAAAGTATCGTGAGAATACTGCCTTATTCTTTTCTTTGTTTCTTCATAAGCTCTTCTTTGGTCATCGAATAAGAATGTGCCATTACATCTTGAAAAGCATCCGATTAAGTGTTTCTTGAATCGCTTGATCCTCAAAGCAGATAGTGAAGATTTTGGTTCATCAAGATTTTCCTTGTTGTATCAAGATTTGCTTGGAGCATCAAGATTTTACTTTGTTCTTCATCAAGAACAAGAACAGTCTAATATGAACTCCATGAACAACATATTGTGAATCTTCTCCATTGTACACATGTTGATTTTCTTCTCTCGATTGTGTACATAGTTCATAGAAGGAGTCAAACTTCAAGATCAAACATCCAATCGTGACCTTTACCCTTCTCGATTCTCTTGATCTTCTAAAACTCAACATGAAGACAATCTTGAACCTTCTTAGTGACTCATTGTACACTCTAAAGCCCTTGTCGTTGGTACAATAACCGAATAAAATCCTTCTTCCGACTTGCCATCAAACTTACCCAGATTATCAATTGTGTTTAAAATAGTAAGAGGACATCTAAAAGGCTTGAAAATTGAATGTTGGGTTTGTTGCCCATCGCCAACTCATAAGGTATCTTCATTTGGTTTTGTGACCGAGACTTTGTTGAGTACATAGCAAGCATTTTACATGCTTTCAAATTTCTTAATTGAATAGGTAGTTGTGAATCGCAAGCATAGTTCGCCGCTTCAATCAAAGTCCTATTCTTCCTCTCTCGCACACCATTCTGCTGTGGTGTTCTTGCACATCGAACTCCTTTTGATTCCTTTGTTAGCACAAAATTCATCCATAAGCTTGTTCTTGAATTCATCCCATTATCACATCTAATACCTCTAACCTTGAGTCTCAATTGGTTTTCGCGCTATTATTAGAGTCCTAATAGCATCAAAGTATCATTTTTAAATCCCAAGAAAAATACCCAACCGAATCCCATCGCAATCATCTGTAACAACCAAGCAAGATTGTTCTTGTTTAAACTTGCCACGAGACAGTCCAAACAGATCCATATGTAATGTACTCCAATGGTTCTCTAATAGTTCTCTCCACAAGCTTCTTGCATGAAGATTTGTGTTGTTTACCTTTCTTGCATGCCAAATATGAGTAATCATTCTTGTAAGTCTTTGAAGGTAAACCTCTAACTAAATTGCCTTTGACCGCTTTGTTGATATTCTTGAAATTTACATGGCCCAATCTTCATGCCACCGATGTGCTTCTTCGCTTGTTGCTTTTGCCTCTAAATGTGGCCTCCCACAAGAGTGAAGATTCTTCATGTCCGACTATACACATCATTGGTTCTTGGTAACCGAGTACTACCAAGTTATCATCAATGTGCTTGAATTCGTGAGGAAAGGATGAGACATTCTGTCGTCAATGAATAACAGGTGCTTTTATCATAAATTTGAGAGACCGACAAGAAGTTGAACTTGAGCTCCTTCATATATCTAACATTCTCTAAATCTATTCGCCCGCTTTGATGTTTCCTTTCCCAAGAATTCTTCCTCCATCGGGATCATTCCCAAATGCAACTCTTCCTCAACTAATAGATCTAAAATCGCATGTAATCTCCTTGTCTCCTCATGCTTCCAGCAACCACTATCTATAATTAAATGATCTTTAAGCTCCTCTTCGTGGTTGCCCGCACAAAGATATAGAGTTAGTTTTTTAGGAACCCAAGCCATTATCGACTTGTGTTCCTTTGGAGTTACAAACTCAAATTCTTTGAGTATGTAATTCCCACTATTTTTAAAACATGATCCAAAATTAACTTTGATTTTTAACATGTGGATTTTCAAACTTTCTCGATTTTCAATGTAACTCTCTTTTGTAAATTCATTCTCTTTTTCTTGTATCACAAAACATCTCGATTCACTTTTTGTTGAAAGTACCGTATCCTCATCAAGCATTTCTCTCTTAACCCATTCGGCTTTAACACTTGGTTCTCGTGATCTAGATCCCCTATGTGAATTGTAGTACCTTCTAGGTTGATAGTAATGAGATCTACTAGATTTCTCGTCAATTAGTGCTAGCAAGACTTGGTTTGACCGAAAGACTTTGAAAAGGTACTACTTGTAAAGGTACTGCTGGTCTGTAGAAAGGTCTTCTCGGTGAGGTACCTATGGTCCGTGAGAAATTGATATGATTGACCCTATCCGAATTATTCCGATCGGTTTGTTCTCTTTAGGTTTCGGTTTGCGACTGTTTTGAAATTTGCTAAGGTATTCGAGGACGCTCACAATCTTTGATTAAATGATTAGACTATAACACACAAAACACAATTTTGACCCATACTTCCAAAGTGTGTTCCTCTATGTCTATGACCAAAACTATTGTTCCTTCTAGGTGAATGATTAAACTGCTTGACCAAAGTTATCCCAAAAGGTTTAGCAAGACTGCTTTGAAAAGGTTTTCCGAAGGTATCTGCCAGGAGCAAGATTGAGTCAAGGTACCGCTTGACTTTGAACATTGGTTTCAAGCTTTTTGGGGTTTCGCACCTAGATTGATCAATAAGCTTCTTCCTAAACTCAAGACCTGCTTCACACCAAAACGAGAAACATCGTGCCTAGGGGTTGATGAATTCCAAGAGGATGGGGACCCGCATGATAACCAAGACGCTCCTAAACTCGTGGAGGTGAATCACTAATTGAAGCCTCATTACTAGATGTTTCAACATAATTAATGAGTTCATCATCACTAGTGGTTATATCTTCTAAGTCTAGGTCATCCCGATCACTAGATGTGTTTTCTTCCATGTTAGTAAAGTCCATACCAAATCCTAGACCGCCTAATATAAGCCTTTCTCTGCTTTTTCAACATAAGCAACATGTGATGTAATTGCATTCATTCCTGCATCAAACTTAGCTAACAAATCATCTCTTTCCTTAGTTAGTTCTCTATTTCATCAATTTTACGCTTTAGTTTCCATTCACTTAGTTTTAACTGTAATCATGTTGTTCATACTTTTCACCAAGCCATTTCATTATTTCATGTGTTAATATTTTGGCTTCCATTGACTCTAAGATTATTTGATAACCTGCTACCTCGCACTCTAGCCTCAACACGCTTATCTCTTTCAATCACATAACTATTTAGCAATTTTGATAAAAGTCATGACAATTGAGCATACCTCGTAGATAAAGTGAACTTGGTGGTAGCTACCATTGCAAGAAGAACATGATCATCTTCACATTCCAAGCTCCAATCAAATCCTCCTAGACAATCTATGGATTCCAAAGCAAAGATGTTTAGGTTCTTCATCAAAAGCAAAGGCTCAAATTCAATTCTTCATCGAACCTTCAACTACTTCTTCCACTACTACCATACAATAGGTTACCGTTCATCATCAAACTCAAGACTCACCAACCTCTCGATAAAATTTCTTGAGCAACCAAAGCTTTGGTTTCGTATAGTGGATTTCTTTAAGCTCCAGCTTTTGGTTTCTCACCATCCTATTTGCTTGATACTTAGCAACTGCATTCCCTTGTAAATGTCCATTTTGACAATTGAAGCATTCAATTTTGATTTGTCAAAAGTGATTCCATGTTTTGGCTTGAAGTCAATGTTCTTTCATGTTTTCTTCATGTACTCTTGATCCTTGCGTAATCATTGCTACTTGCCACCGATACCGCTTACAAAGCATCCTCTTCAACTGTGAGAGATCTTCTTCATAGGTGATGATGTAAAAAGCCCGTTGAGCAAAGAAGGAACACATAACTTCATCCGAGTGCATAGTAGTAGTTGATGGGCTTCTCGAGCATGGGTGGAGCAGATACGAGACAAGATTTTGAGCCACATACTTTGAGTTGGAGAAGCAAGACTTTTAATGGAAGTAACGCCTTCTTTTCGTGATGATAGAAAAGCTACACCGCTGAGACTTAGAACTTTTTGACCATTCATCTCGTGCTCATACACCTTCGTATGGTTGTAGAGATCATCAAAGTCCATGACATCCAAACCAGTTGTCCTTCAATCATTGTAGCAATCACATTCCATGTAGATGGCAAACTCCTTAGAAACTTCGATTAGCATCTTCAACTTACATTTCGCTTTGTATAACTCCAACATGTTGAGGAGATTTTGAACCAACATATGCAAGATCAAGACTCTCTTCACCAACCGTGAAAGTTTCAAACTGTTGCTTTAGTAGATTTTGTGCATCTTCTTGAAGCTTCATTCCTCCAAATCTTGTCTTGAGAGCACCAGAGTCGCTTTGCATCTTTAGCATCATGAAACTTCAATAGATGTCCATCGTATAGCGATAAGAGTATGTTAAGAGCCTTCTTGATTCCTTATGATAGCTGCAGTAAAACAGCCTTAGGAGCTTTAGGTTGCTAGGAATATCCACAGATTCGAATCACTTCATTGCCATTGACAATTCCATTCCATAAAGCATGGTTTGTAATGGCAATGTACTCGCTCATCTTCATACACCATAGATCATATTCTCCTCTTGATGATTGGAATTCGAGTGAGGTGATTGATGGTGGTGGAAATGTTTCAATGACATCTTTGGGTTCTGCTAGTAGGTTTTAGGTTTCTTCTTAGTCGAGTTTCCACACAAGCTCGATACCACTTGTTGGATCGATGTACTCTAACCAAACTAACTTAAATAGTTTGTTTAAGGTTTAACAACCTCGATAAATCCTAAGTTATTAACAATGAAACACCGAGTAATCTTTATTAAGTATGCGGAATTTACTTAACAAATCTAAGAAGAATAACTTTATTATTAACTCTAAATCGCTTATTATGCGATACTTCAACAACTCTAAGAATATCGAACTTCTAAAACTCTAAATAACTTGTAATCATAAACCTAAGACTCATACATCTAATGCCAATCTAGGGGTCCTTTATAAGCTCAAGGATATCCCTAGTCGGTTTACAATTGTATCCTTGTACGACAAGTAATCTAATATAGAATAATCTAGAATTACAAGACTTTCTATAAACAAATAAAACAGCTTTAATCTTCCAAGATTTGACTTGTAGCAAGACTTTGACTTTATCTTTAGCAAGATTTTGACTCTTTGATTTTTCCAGCTTCTTTGTCATTCTCAGAAGATTTTGTTAATTTTCAAGACTTTAACCTGCTCAAAGACTTTCATATCCCAACAAGATTGAACCTTTTTTTCTATAATTTGACGTTTTCCATGCATCACAATAATCGTGACATTAGGAGACGGAAACATGGTGTAAACATATTGCAAACATGTATGGACTCGTAATAGTTTAATAGCTAAATTGTATATTCGACAATTGTATTTAGGTGCCCTTTCTTTTATATGTATTTAGTTGCTCTTTCTTTCATTGACTTTTGCATATCTCCCGGTTCACTAAAAGGGCTCGAAATTGTTGCTGACTTTTTACCTAGTTTTTAAGCAACTTTTTAAGCGATATTTTTAAGCAATTCTTTTAGTTGACTTTGTTACACAATAAGACAAGTGTATAGTACTATCACATAAACCGATATATTCGATCGACTTTTTAAAAGCGCATTTTTCATCTTAGAGATTTATGACCACTATCTCTTTAGACCGACCGTAACCCTACCTAATTTTGTTCAATTCTAAATTTAGTTACAAGTCAAAGGCAATTTTTTTGTTGACTCATTATAATAAGACAAGTGTAAAGTACTATCACATAAACCGATATATCCGAAAGTACTTTCACATAAACCGATGTATTCGAAGCGATTTTTAAAAGCGCCTTTCATCTTAGCGATTTATGGCCACTATCTCTTTAGACCGACCACAAATACACCTTCGTGATACTAGACAAACATATTATGTTTTACTCGAAAAATACTAGTTAGATACAAAGATACAATTATATTACTCAAAATATCCGCTATTAAACAACCTTACGGAACGCGAGCTACCAAGCTCGTTATTTCGCTTATGAAATTTATTTTGGTTGCATAGGTATGGGTGGGTTTTGTGTATTTATGTGGTTGCTATTTTTTTAGTTTAATTTTTTCGATTATGCGATATATTTTTGTAATTGAACGTCAATGTAGGTTGTTTACTAAAACACAGCACAAATAAGATTAAGATTCATAACATAAACAAAAGCATCTACACTGAACTAGTACATCAACCCTAGGTACTAGTCAACTTTCACCATCAAACTGCATCAACACATAACCTGTAAAACCTGAAAATTTAAAATCCGAATAAATACTAAAATACCCTTGGGACTAGAATTTATAAAATGCGAAAATATATTTATGACACTTAAAGAGATTAAAAGATTAACTTGCGAATATTTAAAACCTAACTAATATATATTACGAATTGATTTTGGTACGACGAAGAGTTAAAGTTTCAGTAAATGATTTGGGTGCGTTTGTTTAATTCGTGAGCCTAGGGTCAAGCCCATGGTGGTGGCGTGGTGATGTGTGACCGGTTGGACCAAACCCAACCCAAACCCAATTACTTTCCTAGTTAAACCCAAAATTAAACCCAAAAAATTTAAAATTTAAAAAAAAAAAAAAGGTTTAAAAAAACAAATTAATTTAAAAAAAAACAAAATTTTTTTTTTTTAAAAATTTTTTAAACGGTTTAATTTAATTTGGGAAAAATTAAAATTTCCCGAACCCTTTAATTTATAAAACCAAAATTAAAATGTAAAATTACAAATCAAAAAATGCAACATCTTACGATTAGTTTGATAACTTTACTAGGCACGTCAAAGCAAAGGATCTTATTCGAACTCGATACACACTATTATTGAAATGAAAATCAAAGATAGAATTAATTACAATGAAAGCATCATCATATTAAAACTCGAAATGATACAAATTCTAATTAACCAATGGATCCCATAATTATATGTGAAATCAAAGGAATACTGTAAACAATTAGTATGAAGTTCAAATCTTAAGATCTAAACTTATGCAAACAATAAACAACTTCACAATCCTACAACCAACTTGAAATTACTGACCAAAAACTGTATCACGGTTGTACCTATGACAAAAACTTAGATCTTTTAATGAACTATGTATGTACAATCTTAAAGACGTCATAGTTACAATATCTAAAAATTTTGAAATATCAAAGTAAAATTTCTAAAAAGCTACAAAACCAAAAGATGAACGCTAAATTTTCATTTCCTTAGTAGGTAATTGGACTACATTGACAAATTTACAAATTCAGAGATTTGAACTTTTGATCAGAAATCACAAAGATTCATAATTAAAGACACACCTAGCCACTATACTAAACATCGACTTAAATTATACTTACAAAATCAGTAACTTGAATATTGTAAAATTAAATCATAAAGCTCAATTTAAAATGACATTAATTTTGTTCGTGAAGAAAAAAAGGAATTAAGCATAAATTTCAATCATAAAAGAAATTCAAATTATAAGTATAAATGCTAAAATTCGCAAATGTTGTATACTTGTTAAAAATTAATATAGATGACATTTTTTTATATATAAATTTAAAACTAACGCACTTAAAGAGTTACAACGATTTGAAATTATTAAATTAAACTTAAACGAATTAATAACTAGATAATTTAGTTTAAATTTGAAAGAATTAAAATTAAAATTAATATTCTTAAATTATGTTAAAAAAGTAATATGATGATCATTAAAGATTATAAGTCGCAAGTACGAAACCAACATATTTGTTTAAGCTCGCATGCTAAGTGTCTGTAAATAAACATTTGATACTAGGACAATTAGGAAATTAATTGTGATTAGTCGACTAGAAAGTTAGAAGTAAATTTATAAAATGCACATTATTTATATATTTACTAATAATGTTTATAATAATCATATTAATACGTGAGTTAAATGTATAGATAAGTGGTAATTAAAATTTAGATATTATATCTTAGAGCATTAGAAATTGAATAATAGCAATATTAATAACTGAAAATATTAGTTTTATTGGATTTATAATATAGTGTTTGTATCAGCAATAGAATTACGTGTAAGTCAACTTCAATTAATGAACTATTAATTAATTAAATCTAAATTAACTAAATTGATTTATATGTTGGAATGATAATTCATTGCAAGTTAATCCTAGGATCTAGAGAATTGCCATTAATAGTAATTATACAATATAGGTTTAAATATTTTGATTTGCATATTGTTGTTAATTACATTGGGATCGACTTTTCTAACTAATATTGTTAATAATTAGTGTCGTTTAAAATCGTTATAATTTTGGATTGAATTATTTTAATTAATTCAAATGGTATGAGTATTAAGTATTAATCAAATTAGTTTTCAGCGTGTAAGAAATTGTGTATCCTGATATATGTATATTTTGATTAATTACAATGATATCTATTTTAAGTCATATTTAGGTTTATTTGTTTTAATTTGAACGGCTAAATTATATATGTGAATAAATTTATTATGAATAATTAGTTATTGATATGTATGAATATGTTTATTTGTATATTTATTGATGTGCTATTTAATGATAAATTTTTAATTAATTTACATAATTGAACTAGATTAATTATATGATTAATAATAATTGTATTTAGATTTTATTGCGATTGTTTTATGTTATATATTTCGATAATTTACTATTAAAATGTTAATTTAACTAGTAATTATTGAATTAATAGATATTATAGAATAAATATTGATTATTATGTATTTAATGATTGATATTTTATTTAGATTTATATTTTATTATTGATTATTGAATGTTATGTTAAGTACATATTGAATTGAACATAAATTAAGATAAATAGTGCAAGTTTATAAGTTATTTTTTGCCGTTAATTTTAAAGTTGAATGAGTAATTATTTACAAATGAGAATTGAAGATTAAGTTTTATAGATTGTATATATAGTATAAATGTGCTACCTTATAAGATTAAGGTATTTACCTATTCCTTAAAGTTGAACTTAAGTAGTAATTGAAAGACTATAGGATAGGCATAGTTTGATATTGAACTATTCGTTATTTAGTCGAATAGCTATTACTATGATGACAAGTATAAAAATAACTAATTAAGATTAAATCTTTAACAAATCACCTTATATTTGATTTATGAATTAAAACATTTATAATTATTAATGATGAATCTGTGTAATTTACAATTTATTAATAGTTAAATAATGATATCTGTACATTAAATATTCATAACATTTAATTCAAATTAATAATTAGATGACTGATTGAATTGTATAAGTACTTTCTAGATATGGCATAATACCTTAATGACATATTAATACTAGATAATTGCACTAAGTTTATAGAATAATAGATGATAATTAGCATTAAGAATTTAATTGATGATTGGAATATGACTTCAATCATATGTCTAGAACTTTTGAAGCCACGATATCTGCATCAAATCTCTTTTCTCCTTATCATTGAGTTCATCATACGTCTTTAGTCCTGCATCTATTCCATAGATCATTGTTCCATCTGCAATGTGTATCAATTAAGTCTCCGTAGTCTCAATCGATAAGGTCCTTCATTGATTGACTTGAGGATGTTGACTCGTTTTCTTTTCCCAAACAAGACAAATGGATTCGTTGTGCCCATGAATCATAATCGATTCATCAAGCATAGGTGGGCGAGTATCGACCTGCTGCTTGAACGTCCTCGACTACGGAAGAAGCAATAGTAGGAGCGATGTTTGCCATGATAACAAGTTCTACGGATTTTACTATTCTTTGATTAAGCGGGAAATTAATTCTTTCACGGATTTTACTAATCCAAAAGAACAACCGTAAGAATGTAGTACGAAGAAGTAACAAGTCTAAGTAGACAAGTCGCAAAACACTCAACTCGCTTAGTAGTCAACTCGCTAAACACCCAACTCGCTTACGAGGAACAAGTCGCTAAGTAATCAACTCGCTAAATAGCTAAATCGCATAAGTATCAACTCGCACCACAATCAACTCGCTTAATGAGACAAGTCGCTAAATAGCCAACTCGCTTTAGTATCAACTCGCAACACAATCAACTTGCTTAAAGAAGCAAGTTGCTTTAGGAATCAACTCGCTTAACCACCAAGTCGCTTAAAATCTTAACTTGCTAAGTAGCCAAGTCGCATATAACAACTCGCATTCGGTAACAAAGCAACTCGCTTTGAGGAAATGTGTATCCGAGACTCAACTAGCTTTGTACAAATTTCAAAAATAACCACTTTGTCAATCAAAAACAACCAAACCATAGTGATTTATGCCTTCCAATTCAAAACATAAACACATATGATGATCCTAAACACAAAAGTACAAGCAAATTTCAAACTTTAACACTAGAACTTATCAAAATGAATCAAACTCTTCTAAACACTTAATACCCCAAAAACCTTATGAAATCCACCAAAACAAAGAGCATGAAAGATGAGTGATCAAAGCATGGCTCTTGATACCAATTGTAAGATATAGGATTTCATAAACACACTAAACCATAATCCAAGTAGGCGTATAAAATGTTTAGAGAGAGAAAGTTCTAGAGAGAGAAAGGGAAGAGAGTTGGGAACTATGTGAAACAAAGAAAAATGGTATTGAGCTCAACCCTCTACCTTGGGAGGTAGAGGTATTTATAGTTTCTTACAAACTAACGCTACCTACGGGTGTGGATCGGGCATACGGTGGGTAAAGACCCGTCCAAGTCCTCCACGGTGTTACATAACAAACTACTTATTAATATAACTAGACTACGACTACGAGCTTTCTAAAGAATACATATACTTGAGGTGACCGACTCTTTAATGACTGAATTTTCTAATTCCTAACAATACTTTAGCCTGGACCTCCTTTTATAAGCTAAGGAGTCCTTTACAATATACAAGATAATTATACTTAGCATACTTATCTAATACAAAACATCCTTCCCAAGAAATTCTAGAATGTTACATATTAAACCGACACAATGATACTAGCAGTGAAAAACTACATTAGCAGTGGTACGCGACTTAATTGTGATTGTGGATTCCTTCTTGTTTGCTATCATTTTCTTGAAGGATTTCCGTCGTTTGGTTCTTACGGGCGGCCGTATTTTCATATGGGATTCCCCGCGAAGTTCGATAGGCTTCTCAACGGGTTTCCGTGTAAATCCGCCCTATCTTGCGGTAATCGGAAGAGCTTTTAGTGGGGTTGCTTTTCCAATCCATGCAGATTTTATTTTAGAGCAATGGTAGAACCACGGATGATTCGAAAAAATACATCAACACGCGACGTGATAGGTTTGAATTGGAGTGAGGAGAAAAGCGTCACAAAATACACCAATCATCCCCTACACGATAGAATGTGATTTTTTTACTGAATTATTTATGTGGTTTGCTCTAAAGTTAATCGATGGCATAAGCTCGTCATTTTTACCTATAACCTAGTCTATCCAACCCGATATGCCAGGATTAGTAGACGTACACTTGCTTCGGGGGCCGGGTTGCAATCAACAGAGGACGACAAATTGTTTTTAGTAGTCATTTAAGAACATGTTTCAGTTGTGGCAGCAACTGCTTTCCGCTTATGTTTTTGTTTTGGGGGGTAAAGGTTTAGGCTATGTATGGGCTTTTTGGAAGCGACGGTGATTGGGCAACGGGTTAACATTTTCAACTTCTCTTTGTTGTTTTTTGTTGGTGGAGGAATGGTTGTTTTTTTATGTGCTTTCCCTTTATTTAAAGCGAGGATTTTACTGTTCTTGCACGCGGTATAATAATTTCCATTCTTGTTTTGTGGGTAGGCACTTGCCTAGGCTCTCGGGCATCTATTTTTCCTCTTTGGTTTGTCATAAAATTTTTAGGGAAGGAACGTGAATATTTACTTGCATATTTTCTCTCCTTTTTTGGTATTTGGATAAGACTTATCCGTAATTACAAACCGTTTGAATTTATCGGTTTATTATCATCCTTTTTTTGTACTGAAAGTTTGCAATGTCTGTACATCTGTTGTTGGTTTTGAAAATAAAGTTAATTTGTACTTTCAAAACAATTGTTTTAACAATCAAGTTAAAGTTATTGGCCAATTTCCACCTTCCAATTTGCAATCTGGGCAACTAAATGGCATCATTGGGCAATACTAGTTGTACGATCGGGCAACCATAATTCTTAACCATATGATCATAAAGGATACACTTAACAGCATAAACCTAACAGCACTAAGTTTGGCATAGAAGCACTATCGCATGGTTGGCAGCATAAACTCATAATTATTTTCTACAAGAACAAACATTCATAACAGGTGGATCCATTCCTTGTGCACTACTAGCCCTTTTATTCTATGATCTCGAACCTCTTTCGGTTTGTGATAGAAACACGCTTTGTTAACTTCCTTCTTTTGAAAGGTGTTGCACTACCGCACCGCATGCCGGCGTCCTCTTCCGCCATACCATGTTTTGAAATAAAATTGTGACAAAGGTCGTAGCTCGTGCACAATGTAGACGTCCATGGATCCATTCTCATCGGCAAGGTCATACATTCGTCGAGCGTCATTGTTTGTGTGCAACAATGTTAAACCATCTTCTAGTGCATTATTTGGTGCGAGATAAAATAAAGCCCATTTTCCCTCCAATATCATTCAAAACATGATCAAGCACCCTAGTAAATGCAACCCTTGTGGAGCTAAAACACGGACATCGACAAGGAGACCGCCTACATAGCGGAGTGGTGAAATTCAAATTTCCGTTGTGGTGCACTTTAAATATGACTTCTTTGGTTTCCGCCATGTCCTATAAAACATAAACCCTAATAAAAATTTCAATAACTTTTAATTTAATAAATATTTAATAATAGAATATAAAATATAAAGCTGCACATTTATTTATATTCATGTACTCTATAGTCTATAAATATATGAACGAATAAGATAACAAAGTACATACGGGGGAGTACAAGAAACCTGGATTTGTTTATAAAAAAGAAGAAAAGGACAACGAATTTTTATTTGGATTCTTCGATGAAAGTGTAAGCATCCGAATGGCAACTTGGTGAAAGACTTTAACTTGGTGAAAGACTTTTTACTATTCTAATAAGATATTCAAATGACTAGTTCCATTGTGGCAATAACTTTGAAGAAGACTTTTACAAAACACTAGTAAAGACTTCAAGTGTTTGAAGCTATTGTCAAAAAGCTTTTGTATTTATAAAATTTCATTTTCACCCAACATTAAATATGCAAATGCTTTTGCGATGGAGTAGTTGGTTTTGCAAAAGCTTTTACCTCAACCATTTAATTGTGTTCATTGCATCAAGTCTTTTATGACTTGATGGATTGGTAATGCTCGAGGAATGTGTGGATGTTGATAGTTGAAGATTATTAATTTGATTTAAAAATACAAAACCATTTCCCAAAAGCAATCGACATCCTTACCAAGAAGCAGTGAAAAGTGAAAACAAAATAGCCAAATGGTAGAGACCTAGAGTTCACAAAAAAAGTCAAAAAAAGAAAAATGCAGAGGCCACTGATACTCTAACTCTTTGTGACCACAAAAAACCCATTTGCAAACACCAATTATTACAGTTAGTTTGGATTATTCACACTATACACCAATTCAAATTGTCAATAAATAATACAGCTGTCTACACAAAAACTAACAACACATTTTCATTTGTGAAATTTACCTTTCACTTCTACTGTGATATTTTAGTAAATTGACATTTAGATCAATTAGATTATCAATCATCACATCACAATCATTTACGAAATGGCGTGTTCTTTGTGTCAAGATGGTACATGCACTCCGAATTGTACTAATTTGCATGATTCTTTATTTAAAGACATGATAGACCGTTTCAAGAGAATGGTAATTGCTTGTGAGCCGGGAAAGACTTTCCCAATAGAAGGAAATTTTAGAGAGAAACAAGAGCTGATTGATAAGAGGAAGAGAATGATTGAACAACTTCCAGAGTATGAATGTGAGTATGAAGATATGAAAGCGCGTTTCAAGAGGATCCAAGATGATAATGCTAATTTGGAAGCAATGTGTGAGGCGATAGGCGATTTTAAGATTTACAAAGATTATAATCTTGATCTTTGAGCGAAGTATGAAGAGATGCAAACCGCTTTAAGAATTTGAAAGATCATAATCTTTGTTGTCAAAGCTAAGTATCAAGAGATGGTTGAATGTGCCAAAATCTTATCAATGAGACTCAAAAAGTTGCGGTGATCTTGATGATTTTAGGATTATGAATGTGTTTTGTATATGTTTAAGAATGTGCTATTTTGGACTGATTAGGTATGTAAGGTAATAAGTATTTATCTAACTAACAAGGTACTAGATTACTGCATCAAATTTTATGTTATGATTTTATGATATCAGTTGTGAAAACATAAATAATAAAAATAATAGCCAATCTGGATATTCTTCACATGCGAATATACTCTAACTAGACTTAATTGCAATACTAAACTCAAAATTCCATTAGTTATTGATATTATTCACTAGGAAACATAAAATTTCCAAACCTCAAGAATCAAGATGATTCTTTAAAGGCTGCGATTGAAGAAAAGGAGAATGAAGGGTGCAGCAACCACTTCCGATATTCTTGCATCCATTGCTAGTATTGGAGTAACCACTTCGCTATTATTACACAAGTATCTCGCCAGTTCAGACGTTTCCACCGCATAGGCAACCATTGCTACAATTATAACCACATCAATAACACCAACACCAAAACCAAAAAGGTGACAATGAGATTGCCATACAATTGGTCAACCAAAAGCAATCTCACCCTATCCCCGCACCTAGACATATTGCTAAGACTCTAAACATTGGTGAACACATGCGAAAGATGTAGTTACTCAAACGATATTGGAAAGGGTAAAGGGATTGCAGATCCAACTTTGGTGTTTCAAAGTACAGAGGATCAGATAGCTTTTGATGAAAAAATTGCTAAAAGATTACATATGGAAGAAGAAGCCTCTAAAAAAGTCTACAAACTGGCACTAAATTTTTTAATAAATCAAGTAATGTTACATACATAACTAACGACATCTAAGATACACATAAGAAAGAGCAATGGATTATAAAATGGAATTAACACCTATCTAACATAGGTATTCATCGAATAACAAAAACGATTTATTATAACACAGAACCAATTGGAAATAATCATATGTAATAAACAACGAGAAGAATATTTACGTACTAGATTTAGGAACATTTTTTTAAAACTTGATGAATCGAATGTGGTTTTGCAATCAACACTGTACCTTTAAATATGGTGACATAACCGGCGTTACAAGGAAGAAAGGGGTGAAGAAGACGGTTTGATTTGTGAAAATAATCTGCGAGAAGCAAAACAGAGAATACCGATAACTATGGATGCTTTATGGGTTAGTGACTTTTGGATTTTGAACTCTCTTAATTAATGGATCTTGTACTTTTACTATTCAAATGTGTACTTTTTGTCTAACGTAAAATGACGATAGAACCCTTTTTAAATTATACGGTTGCTCAATGACTTTTGGTTGCCCAAAAAACAATACCTTACACATACGGGACACTTGTCGCAATGTGGTTGAGTTGCCCAATGACAGCGGTTGCCCTCGGTCTACTTTCAAATTTAAAATAAAAGTGGTCTATAAAGTGATATGCATTAGGGCGCGCGGTCTATTTGTGTCCTTTTCCCTTATAGGATCAGGTGCACTGGGTGGATCAGGGATATTTTGAAATGTGGTTTTCTGCCAACTAGGCTGCACATCATCATTAACGTTTGCGCCTGCACCCTCATTATTATGATCTTCAACTTTTGGTGTTTGAAAATGAGATTCTTGAGGAAACAAAGGAACATTAAGATCAATATCAAGAGGCTTAGAATAAGTAGACGGCTTTACCTCGGAAGATGTCTCGATAAGTTTGATGTATAGTGTCTGAATCCCGTTCTGCTTATAACATATTTCAAGAACAAAGAAGGAAACATCATCATCGTCACTTACATCAATTTTGGTTGAACCGGACATGTAGTATAAACTGATGCTGTTTTCTTTAATATGATATTTGTTAGTGACATACCTAATCAGATTTAGGTAGGTGATGTCAACTGGAAGTAAAACTCCACGAATTGATCTCTCAAATTCCAAATAAACTTTGAATTTTTGGGAATTAGTCGAAGTCATTTTTATTTGGTTGTGGAAATATTGTTTGTTTGACTAATTTGTGTTCTGGGATTGTACATAGCAATAAAGAACATCAACTAACCAAGGTTAACAAACCCAATCAAAATTCGCTGATAAAGTGAATGTTTTAGTCGCTGAATACAAAATTCGCTTAAAATTTTCCCTCCACAATATTCATTACCCGCTCATTCACAAAGTATATTTCCCGCCAAATTTTGATGTCACTCTAATAAAATTATGTCAACTGTACTCATTTGCATATGTGAATACCCGTTAAAAAAATTAAATTAAATTTAAAGTTAAAAATTGGGTGCAATAAACAATGGCTTCCTCCTCTGCCTCTACTTCCAGATCTAATCGAAAGACCTTGGACTACTATGTTAATGCTACACACTGCGGATGTCCAATACCATTACCGGTCGAAGTACAAACCGCTTGGACCGGGAAGCATCCTGGTAGAAGATTCAAGTCTTGTCCAATTTATGTAATATTATTATCCATTATACTTATTTTATTTGTTAGGTTGAATATGTGAATTTAACAAAACTTCTTTTTAGGATGAAGAGACCAAATGTAAGTTCTATGGGTTCATAGACCCGGAACTACCAAGTCAGTATTACAAAGATTTGTTTTACAAGGAACATGAGGAAAAGAAACATTTAATGAAGAAGGGAAAGCGTTCAGTCTCGAATGAAGTTATTGAGGTTTCAAATAATGATATCATGAAAATGTTGGATGAGTTGACTTTTATCAAGTCAAGAGTGCAAGTTCATGACAAAGTTGTGTTGGTTTTCAGTTTGATTGTTCTCTTCAGTGCTTTAGTTTGGTTATGGTAATCTGTTTAACAATAAGTGTTATGTACTACGTAGGTTATGGTCTTTTAGCAATAAGATGGGTTGTAGTCAATTGTCAACGTTTGTTGTAAACCATTAAATGTTGTCTAATCAAATGGTTGTTTGTAAAAAACATTCCAAGTTACACATAATGTTTGTTGTAAATCATCAGTATCACAACACGTACATACAAAAGAAGTGCTTAAAGAAAGCCTACATGTTGTGGTGAAGCTAAGACTTATACAAAGTTGCATAAGTGCCTAATGAAATGGCTGTTAGGAATATACCAAGTTGCACTACACATACATGCATAAGAAGTTGTCTTTTGATGTCCTAAAAATTCCTCCAGGTAGAAGTGCTTAAACAACTCGTACAATTTGTGGTTACATTTGTTTGAACAACAAAATTCTAAACCAAAATAGAAGCCATACCGAAAGAGTTGAAATGCTTCTTTATCCATCATTTGTATGAACAGCCACCTTATACTTCCAAAAGTACTCAACCATATGCTCTCGATACGCCAAAGCAACTTGAAGAGGATCATCAACCTTCATGCTTAAGTTGTCACCCAACCTGTGCAAAAAAATACAGATCCAAATTTCACAATCGCCGTATAGATCAGCTTGTTTAGGGACATCATCAGCAACTCGAAAGGTGATCTTATAATCAGAAAAATATATTGATTTGGCTTGAAGAACTTTACACAACTTTAGATACTGTGGTAGCATTCTCTCAAAAGTGGCCCTCATTTTTATATTCTCACTTCTCGTCTCAGGTTCTGGCGTACCTAGTGAGTCGTAAATAGTTACAACTCCTGTACGAATTTGTAACTCGGCGAGAAACCGATGGCACTCGGCACGTTCACAGGAAAGTATACCTAAATGTGAACAAATAAACTTTGTCGTAATTCAAAACATTTTGAGCATGTATATCACTCAAGTATCTAGAAGAAAGTATGGTCTTTATATAAAAACCTTCTCAACACTCGACCATGGCAATGGATACCGTTCACCAGTGGCGAAGTAGGCACGCATAGACCCATCAAGGAGAGAAGATGAGAAAAATGGTCCAGCCATAGCCCAATCGGCATTGGCCGGCCTGAACTGCCACATTAGATCAACCCAAAGATCCAGATGTTGCAAATTTTTTTATAAAGTACATACTATTAAGCTTATTCAAATGAAAAATATTTTTTTTATGAAAATTAATATAAGATATAATAGTTTAACTAGTTGTTAAGTACCTTATCTCTAAGCCATCCTTTTTTATTACCCCTTCCATACCCCAACAAAGCTAACCAAAATTTTTGATGAACAATGATGTCGCGTTGACCCCAAGGAAAGTTATGCGATGACTTAAATTTTTTTTATAAACATATCCATATACGCTGGTTTAGTAATCTTGTTGATATCGCAACCTTTAGGACGTGACAGATCCTGAAATTTTTTAAAAACCAGATTAATGAATATTACAGAATGTCTTTACGCTGTCTGTTTGTAAAAATAGTTCTGGTATACCTCTACCCATGTATCCAACTGATTCTTTTCACCCCATGGGGAATTAATCCCTTTTTTCAGTCTTTTGGAACGCCTTTTCGGCAATTGTGGAGTCGTGGGATGGAGGTTCACATATGGGTCCTGCAAACACTTGCCTACCTGCTTTGACCTTTTTGAGTCAACATCTTCTTTCAAAACAGGAGTACTCTCTTTGGTAACTTTGGCCTTACTACTTTTCTTTTTTGTTGGGCCATCATAAGGTGACTGTAGAGCCTTACTTGCATTTCTCTTCCTTTTAGCACACATGAAAATATCCTGTATGCAAAGTTCAGCATTGAAATAACATCGAATTTTGAACTTTAATAGTAAGTTTAAAAAATAATGTAGTTGTACCTCAGAAGCTGTAGTCAAAGGCTTATTGGCTCGTCCTTCAATTTGTGAAACAGCTTGTGTGTTTTTCTCAGAATTATGAAACATATCCTTTCTTGCTTTCTCAGTATCACGATCAATTTTGTAAAATACCGCCTTGCTTGCGGTCTCATTTGCCACCACTAACACACCCCCGCTTACTTTCTCATTAACGTGGCCATCAACATTCTTAGCTTCATTATCAATAACCAACTCCCTTAATTTCTCATTAACATTCGCATCGTCATCCTTATTCTCTTCAACATGATTCGTATGATCATCCCTCATCTCTGCCATTTGTAACACTCCTTCACTTACTTTCTGACCATCATGAGAATCTATATCAGTAGCATTGCAATCAACAATGTTATTTTGATTACCTTGAACCCCCTCTACAGATTTCTCATCAACATTTAACACTCCTTCACTTACTTTCTCACGATCATGAGAATCTATCTAAGTAACATTGCAATCAACAATGTTATTTTCATTACCTCGAACCGCCCCTCCAGATTTATCATCAACATTAAACACACCTTCACTTACTTTCTCAACATCATGGGAATCTATCTGAGTAACATTGCAATCAACAATGTTATTTTCATTACCTTGAACTGCCCCTCCAGATTTATCATCAACATTAAACACACCTTCACTTACTTTCTCAACATCTTGAGCATGTATCTCAGTAGCATTGCAATCAACAATATTATTTTGATTACCTTGAACCGCCTCTCCAGGTTTCTCATCAACATTTAACACTACCTCACTTGCTTTCTGACCATCATGAAAATCTATTTCAGTAGCATTGCAATTACCATTGTTATTTTGATTACCTTGAACCGCCTGTCCAGATTTCTCATCAACATTTACCACTACCTCACTTGCTGTTTCGCCATCGCCTCTCTTGTTTTCAGCAGCCTTTTGTTCATCTTCCTTCGGCTCTTGAATATGTAACCCATGCTCGTTGAATTTCACAGATCCATAAACAGAGTAATCATCATCAAAGTTATTTCCCTGTAATTATACAATAAAAACACAACTATAATAGATGACCAAATGTAGCAAACATCTGTAGATAGTGCAGGTGAAATTATTATATACGTACTTCAACAGCCGATTGAGAAAATTGTTGATTCAAATTAGGTAAATTCATATGACTGGGATCATCATCTGGCATGTGATCAACTACCGGGAATGGTTCAACTGGAAGAAATAAATCCTCAAGCTGCGACATGGAGGATGGATAAGCGGTAGGGTCTAGATAATTAAGCCTAACTTGTTCGTTATCAGCAATAACACATGTCGATTTCTCGCATGATTCATCAGGTTCTAGGCTTAAGATCTGTAGTTAACAAAGCAGATTTAGGTATGTAACAAAATAACGATAAACAAAAGTAATATTAAAGAGAACATAGCCTTTTTATCATCAGCCGTATGAACATCATCAGCATGAACATCAAACAAAATAGGGCTATCATTTCGAGTTTCATTATCAATTGGACTTGAAGTCTGAATTTCCATGGCATTTTTGGCAAAACAATCTTCATCAGATTTGTCATGCATATGAGTAAAAGTCTGAAATTTAAAATATACAATCAAGTATAGTACTAAAGAAAGGAGACCTAAATGATTAACAAATATTAAAGGACATTACCATGCCATATTTGGAAGCTAAAGATTCATCAACACATTGCCTTATTTGCGATTGTTCATGAATAACCAGTGAAGTCTGTACATAAATATATATAATCCATTAGTTGGTGAAAAAAAATATTGCTATCTAATGATGTTGATTAAAAATGAATGTAAAGAGCATCTTCACCTTTGGACGTTGTATCTTTAGAGCTTCCTCAACAACGGCAATTCTATTTTTAATATCCTTAAGGACCTCCACATTGGCTCCGGGTTTATCGATCATAAATACAATTGCCTTCAATGATGCAAACTCGGCATGTATGTCGGTTTGATTGGAACTTTGATCTTTAGCAGTTACCGGCACATCTTTATCAGCTAACGCCACCTCTTTATCAGTTACCGCGACCTCTTTATCAACTGCAACTTCATGTACCTACGAAGCAAGATCGAAACAGAATGTGCATTGGTTAATTGTCAACGCGAATAGTCGCATAAACTATGTAGTTGATACAGATGAAAATGAAATGATACAAAATGTGCAATTTACCACATTAGTGGCATCATCCGCAGGTAATTTTCTTTCTATATGATCCAACTCTCTAAAATAAGCATTACTAGGTGTAAACCATGGTTGTAACCTTTCTGAATTAGTTGGAACAAGATCCAATACTGGATTCGAACCCTAGTAAACAAATAATTATAAAGTCAAAAACAAATATAAAGTAGTCGTTACTTATTTGACAAATACAAACAAACGGAAATGCTTACCAGACCAAAAAGTCTACTATAATCACGTTTGGCGAATGTTTTACCCTTTGACCAAGAAAGACAACGTGGTATCTTTGTCGGGTCTTTGGTCCACCATGAACTGCTATTGGGATAACTCTTAAGAATCCATATCTAAAATGAACGAAAACAATCAAAGTAATGTACAATGAAAAGCAGTATAACAAATTTGTATCCAAAAATAGTTAACAAAAACTGATATGTTCATAAAATGTCTACAAATCTAACCTTAAAAGCCAAGAGAAAGCCACAAATATTATATGTTGCAGCTTTAGAAGGGTTTTCTTCCGATTTCTCTTTGTAGTAAGTGTGGTAATGCCCGGGTACCACATTGGCTAAATTTTTGTAAAAACGTCTCCACAAGAACTCTCCCTATGGATAGGCATTCCATGCCCCAAAATCCTCAACTAATTCCAACAAATGATTGTCAACAATGTACCAAGGTCCACGACCTATGAACACGACCTCAGCGACTATCAACAGACATACTCTTACCGCATCCTTATTTGATAACTTTGAAAATAGTGTATCGTTCAAAAACAACTATAAAAGCTCACTCCCTTTTACAGTAACCTTTCTTAGAAACTATTTTTCAGGAAAGACACGCAAACCAAAAGGACTGCGCTCAATTTCTACAGTGGCAGGCAAAGGACCAAAACGAAATCCGGTCATCAATAGAAACTCTCCACGACCGAATTGCAATAAATTATTCCCAATTCTGTACAAAATGGGGGGACAAGAATCAAGCAGTTGAGGGATATATACCTGGTGTTGTAAAACAAAATTCACCAAATGATTGTCATTGCCTTGTTTAGGAACATCTAACCATAGCCCAAAAACAGTTGCACTAAACAACCTCATTCGATCTGGATTCCTTAACAACTTAGACTTAATCTTTGAAAGCAACTTAACCTGGGAACGAACCGTTACCTTAGCATCAAATAATTCGACAAAGTTTGCCATAAAGAACTCTTTAATTGACTAATTAATTAGGGTTTGAGTGTGTGTGTAAATATTTTAAAAAAGGTTAAAATTATAATTTTGAAAAGTTATGTAAAAAAAGTACAAAAATGTACAAAAGTATAAAGTAAAAAAAAATCGCTAAATTTATTTCGCTTAAGTCGCATAGCATTGGGAAGGCGCTAAAAGTATAAAAAAATATTTTAGTAAGTTTGACATTTTTTTACTAAAGGACAAAAAAGAATTTCGCTAGAATCTTAAAAAGTCGCTCAGTCTAGGTCGCTTTAAAAGTGTAGCTGTTAAAAGTCAGAAAACAATCATTGGCTACACAAATGTCGAGGGACACTTGGCACTCTGGGATTAAAAGTAGAAAAGTCACAAGTTTCAACGAGAGACATAATAGTTTTATAAAGAATGACTTAATTTCATATCTTTATTTAACGTGGTATTAGAAACAAAAGGATAATAATAATGAGAAATCATTAAAAGGTTTTCCAGGAGCCTTACTCGAGTCGTACTAGAGGCATCGAAGTGTTGCTAGATGCTAACCGATGTGATCACTCTATTAAGATATATCCAAGTGAGAGTCATTAGTTTTATGGATATAAATTAGTAGGCGTGAGTTAGGATCGAACTTCGAGACCACGGGATTGCACACTTTACGTATGAGAATTAAAGTTAAATAATTAAATATAAACGTTGTATTTATTTATTAATTAAACGAAATAACTAACGAACGTTAAGTAATTAATGTAATGGACTAACGGGCGTTAAATGTATTTGGAAAAGGACTAAATTGCAAAATTTGGGAAGGTTCCGGAATCCCCTTGGGATGCTTAGAACCGATCGGCCAAGGGTACCCCAACCCAACCCATCTTTGACTCAAACCTGTTCACAAAGTTTTCTTGAGTATATATACAAAACCTAGGGTGTTTGTAAATTATCTCTTGTGCTCATTAGCTAAACCTAAAAATTGTTTTGTGTGTTTCTTGTTCTAAAACCGGTTGACACCCATTCAAAGGGATCGAACCATACTCTTTTCCACATCAAGTTATTTGGTTTGATAAAACTAGCATTACTTTAATTCGGTTTAGTACGTGTGTACAAGAAAGTGGTAATAACACAATATTGTTATTATTCTTAGATTGAATTACAAAATGGTAAGGGGTAATTCACATAATCCTAATTAAATCAAATTAGGTTTCTTCCATTGCTAGTTTGTAGATTTGATTCTTGTTCGGCTAGAATCAAGTAAGGTACGCATATTCTTCTTATGTTAATTAATTATTCGTTAATAAATCCTATACGCTTCCGCATGTGTTCTTTGATGTTTTGTGATTATTTATTTGATTGTCATGTTATATAATTCCAACAGTGGCATCACGAGCCATTGGTTTTTAATGAGTAATTAATTACATAAACGCGTAATAAACAAATAATTGTATGTCGTTTGATATGGTTAATCTAGGGTTTATATTTTTTTTGGGTCGATTTTTTTAATTAGGGGCGTACCCCATTATTTTTTTTAATTCGACTCATAAATTTTTTTTAGGGTTTTGAAAATTGTTTGCTAACCTTATCGAAACCTAGAATTAATATATTAGTTACGTGATTAATTCATGAATAATTTGTTATGTGACATGGAATTTTGATATGCGATCTTGTGACTATTTGTATAATTGTTATGATATATCCATGATTATACATGCATGTTAGTCATGGATTAGTTGCTTTGATATTGTTTAATTGTTAAGATATATTTATTTACGATAAATCGTGAATTGGGGAAGACTCCAATTTTATATATTAATGAATAAATTATGTGCAATTTGGTATATTATTAATTATGGGTTTACGCAATCGATTCATCGATGTATGTGGCTCACTTTCAATTGAGAGAGTGAAAGCCCTAATTAATATATACATTAATTTAACCTAGACATTGATTATTAATAGGGTTTTATCGAATAAGTTGCATGTGGCTACTTGTTTACACGTATAAATTGTTTATTATGTGCGCATTGTTTTTTTTAGTAGTTTATTTTTTATTTGTTACTTGTTTATTTATTATGTTAGACAGTTTTAAGCAAAGGGTAATTTTGAATAGAAAAATAATACGGACTAAACAATGGCGAAAGTTGATTTGTTTTGGAAGAGTTAAGTTTTCAATAGTTTAATTGATTGGTGATTTTGGTACAAATGGTCTGAACGGCTCACCCACTAGAATGAACTATAAAGGGTGAATAAAGAAGTGCATGCATCGCATTGAAAGGATGTCTAAGGTTATGCTTTTGAGCTTACGGTCCTCGCCTCACAAAGTTCGAATGGAGCTACTTAGTAAGCCATAAAATGTACAAACTCATCTTAAGGCGAATTAGTTTTAATTCCATGCACCACTTGGTGGTAATTACCGAAATACTAAGTGTTTACACTTATGCAAAAGTACGGTATAATGGACGATAATTAACACTAAATTCCTTGATTGGTGAACCCAAAACCTCAATCAAAACTTTGATAATTTGATCTTTATGAATTGGTAATAAAAAGTTTTTATTAAAACTATGCTTCAAGATGAATGCATGACATCTTTGTACATATTTGATTTGACCACATAAAATCAAAACTAGTACCTTTTAAATTAAGTTATATGCCATCAAATTAAAAGGAACACTTGAAGTTGCAATTTACGTCATGACAGTACTTGGCTAGATTGTGATGGAGAGGTAAATCTCTATGTAAAGTCAGACCTTACATGGACATATTTACAGTTCTTTAAGTTAGACACTTAAGTTGAGTAGTAAGTGAGAACTGGACTCAAGGCATAAGATGAGATGAAACATGTTTATATTTGCAATAGCATTGGAAAATATAAATCCCATAATGACCTAGGAGTTGGAAATTGTTTGTCAATTAATGTTCGACAGATTACCTTATTATATGCTTTCAATACTAGCAGATCAATTGATGTAATGAACCTATGATAATTTGGATCCTAGTTTTCAAGAAAATTATATGGTTATATGTTTATATTACCGTTGGGTATATTTTATTTTCTTGAAAAGCTGTATTATCGAAAATACTAATACTTGAACTTTTTTCTGTAGAAATGGCTCAAAATAACGATAACACTAACACTGCACTAAGTTCTGCGTTCAAAAGGTTTTTTGATCGAGAAAAGTTGACTGGCTCTAAGAATTTCAATGATTGGCATCGCTCTTTGAGAATTGTCTGTAGAGTTGCTGACCGGTTGAAATACCTTTATGTTGAAACAAAGACCTTGAAAGATCTTTTGAGCTCTCGTAGATCGTTAGTTATACTTATGTAATCACAAGTACACTAATAGACAATCTCTGTAACTTGTATTCTAGCGGAATTTAAACACAAGTAATAACACAATTAACTAAGAACACTTTGATCCTCTATGGATCTTTATATTAACTAAAACTTTGTTTTTTCAAAACGTACATAACTCATACTATTGTGTTCCTTTTATAGACAAGGAACCCTAAACCGTTTCCCAAGAAACGTATAAACATAAAACTAAATAAGATATACATAATAACTTCCTAATAAAGCTCATGCATATCCTAACTAACTATAGAATACGCGAATAACTATCTTAGCGAAACCATCTACACGGCTTCACTACTTGATGAAATTATATCTTGAGATTCCACACTACTTGATAGATAATTTCAAATAATTCATACTTCACATAATTCCCAACAATCCTCCCCTAAACTGGAATTTGACTTGGTTAAGTTCCAGATTCTTAATAGATCTTTAACACTTCAGAGCTAGAGGATTGTACACGAACAACAACAGCAAAGAATCAAAATAATAACACCTCGATGATGACAAAACTTTGAAACTCCAGATCTTTGCAGCAACAAATGACAAAAGGTACATCAAAACATATTAGTTTCATACTATTCTCATCACATCCAGGTGTGTTCACTCCTGTGAGAGGTGAATCATTGAAAATAATGGATTTGATGTCTCTTTACCAATAGCCATTACTACTGGAGTAGCCAAATGTTTAAGTTCGAAAACTATGGTACACTGATAACCATCTGATTTATTAGCAAATCAACAACCATGAACGGATTTGAAATGTCTTTACATGTAGCCGGTTGCTCAGGACTAGTCAATTCTTAGGATTGGTGAACTGATTACCAAATATGGTATTCCAATGCCTTTACCACAAGCCATATACAAGTGGGATAGTCAATTCTTGGATTCCAAAAAGGAATAAACCATGGTGAATTGATGACCATACAACCCTCAGTAATTAAGCATGGGTGGTTGCGAGACCTATGATTTTGAGCAAACCATTACAACTATCAATGAGATTTGATGTGTCTTTACCAAAGTCGTTCCTTTGGACTAGCCAACTCTTTGATGTACACAAGGTACAATTTGGTGAGTCGATAACCATCAACAATATACAACAAACCCGCAAGAAAAGTTAGATAAACTCAAGAATATACATAATTTTTTTTTTTTTTTTTTTTTTTTTTTTTAACTAAGAAAGAATCAAAGAAAACAAGTATTACAAAAGATACAAAATACCATAATCAAGATGATACTTTATGTAGCGTGTTTATTCTTAATCAATCCAACACATTGTTACGCATGCAGCTTATCATTCCCAACTGGATCAGGAGGTATTTCCAACTTCTGTCTAAGCATTATTTCCATCAAGGAAACAGACAAAGTATAAGTCTTATCTGAGAACATGCACACAATCATACCACACTTTGTCTCCACCACATGTACACATGGCATAGGATAAAAGCTCCAACTCTCAACCTTCCACTTATGTGAATTCTTCCAAATAGAATACCCTTTACCATCTGGAGATTGAGAATCAAACAAAACTTGAAGATCACCCATCAAATATAACCCAGAACCCTGTGGTGAATGAGTAGCATAATGCTTAGTGACAAGTCCATACAGAGTATTCAAATCATGTCTATCCACCAAATGAAATATTTTCTTCAAGAAGTTGAACTGCATAGTAGAATTATCCAGCCAATAAATAGTGTTAAGCTCCCCATCTGTCAAAGTCCAATTAGTCAACACATCATGAGATCCCTCAGGAAAAACATCAGCAGATCCTTCTCTAATAAAAGTTGACTCAGCAGCCTTTAAATTCAAAGGAATATGCTTGTGAGATATCTTAACTCTAGATGTATGTATCCCAGCTGATCTCACAGATCTCCTTAGAGAAATATGCCGTCTTTTAGACATCCTCTTCTTCCTCCTACCTGGTATATAAATTCTCATAGATACAGACAATGGAACATCCTCAGAATCATCAGGAACATCTTTAGTATGAGTGGAAGAAGTAGAAGTAGACTTATTTGGAACTCCACTACGTAAGGCATTCATTTTATCAAGCACCTCTCTTGCCTTTTTAGCTTTTGCAGCTGCTCTTTCAGCTTCCCTAACCATAGCATCTCCTTCTTTATCAACAGGTGCCACAAGTGGAATAGAAGCTGGCATATCTTTTGCTTCAGAAGAAACAACAAGAGGGTCAGCAGATGGAACCTTTTCAGCTGAATGAATAGCTTCAGTAGATGCTTCAGAATGAATGACAGGAGAACTCTTCTTTAGTGATATATCATCAAAGTTATCCACAATCTCAACTGTCTTTTGTTTCTTGTCCTTTGGAGCATCTGTACTACCAGCAATCCTCTTCAATGTAGAAGCAGATGTAGATATAGGTGAAGTAAACTTCATAATCCTATTATACTTACTGAACAAATCAGCATCAGATAAAGCTAAGACTTGCTTCATTGTCATACCAGATTGATAGAGAGTACAACTCTGATTTTTCACCACATGCCTCATATAGGCCTTCTTCTGAGCTTCAGTAGGTGGTTTGTCCCTTTTAGCTTTATTCTTTTGAGCAACAATAGCTTTTCTTTGTGCAACTGCAGCTTGCTTCCTTCGTTTTCCAAGAGCCATCATTTGTTTAGCAAACGTCTCACTATTAAAGTCTACACCTAAAATACTTTGTGCAAGAGTAGGATCAGATGCAGCATGAGTAGTATAAGCATCCCATTGTGCATCAGTGATATGAGGAGCGAGTTCATCAAGTTCTCTTTGTCTCTCAGGAGGTAAATTGGGATTTAACTGAGCTGTAAGTGTTTGAGCCACTGCACGACTCTTCTGCATATTTTCATACTCAGCAAACATTCTAGCTTGTGCTTTCCTTTCCTGTTCATTCACCAAATCTGAACCAAGCTCTTCATCAATCACTGCTCCTTTCTCTTTGTCAGCAGGCTCTTTAGCAGAACTAGCTTGAGGAATATCAACAGAAGGAACTTCAGAAGAAGCACCCAAATTAGCATCAGAAGAACCATGTTGAGACAGATCTTCAACAGGTGTAGAAAAGACTTCAGCATTAGGTTCCAAGTTAAAACTTCTTCCAGCAACAAAGATTTCAGGATGATCTGTTGAAGGTGGAGGACTTGGTTGTCCTTGTACAAATGAATCGTGACCATGTTCAGAAGCAACATCCTCCATTTGAACATCAGCAGATGCAACATTGTCAACACTTGGTTTCTTTGAAGCTTCAGTGGATTCCTTATTCAAATACTGTCTTTTCCTCCGTTTTGTAAACACAATAGTGTCCTTTTTGTTTGAAGATTCAGCAACAATTTGAGGAGAAACATGAGTTATTTGAGCTGCATCAGCCAAGATTCCAAGAGATTCAAAATAAGTATCCTCTTGCTCCTCATCAGAAGAAACCAGAACTCTCCTTTTGCTACTCTTTCCAAGTTGGTCCTCTAAGTCCTTAACTTTACTCTTAAGCTCCATAATCTCACCACCAAGAGTTGATTTAGTCTCAGCAAGCTCCTTTTTGAGATCAGCAACCTCAGCCACGTACCTGTTCACTAGAGCATATATAGATGTAAGTGTAATAGGGTCCTCAGCTCCACCAGCAGATTGCTTAGTGGGAATGGGAGCTTCATTGGGCCTTTCAGAAGAAATATCAACATGCTCAATGAAAGGAAAACCTTCATCAACTGGATCCCTAACAGGACTAGGTGTGGTCAGTCTATTAAGCACAGTCTCAAACTCATCAACATGAGTAGGTGGTGGACTAGGACTAGGTCTAGGTGATGGTATAGGTGGAGGTAGGTCAGGAGTAACATGAGATGCTTCAGCAGTAGTAGAAGGGCCCTCATCAATGGCAACTGAAGGATTACCATCAGTAGCATTGGTAGAAGGTGGATCACCAACAACATTATCCTCATCGTGACCTCATTGCACAGGCAACATAGCTGCTAGCAAAGGATGATGTTCCCACTCATAGTTAGTTTTCATTGAAGCAAATAGTTTAGAAGTTAAAGCTCCTATGGGATAAAAGGCTTGGTCTTGGGTAGTGATGTCTAATATCATTTGCAAAAACCTAGGGTACATTAATAACTTATGCTTTTTCCTTTGAATATTTTCAACCATATTATCAAAAATAAACCTAGAAAAGTTATAAGTTAACCCCTGAGAAAGACATACAATACCACATCCCAATTGAGTAGAAAATTGATCACATCCTCCTGATTTATTGCTCATACACTGAAGCAATGTATGTACCAAAAACCTCCACATAGGACAAAGTTGATTCTTGAACCATATATCAGTCCTTGTACTCTGGTATCCAAAAGCTCTTAGCCCAGCAAGTATATCCACAGCATTAGAGTGATAAACCCCATCAACATCGTCCAAGCGAAGCTTTCTTCTTATCAACTCCTCTGTCACAACATGCTCTGTTCCGTCAACCATTGCAACAATCTCTGTGTCACTTCGTTTCGTAGCAGATGCCCAAAATTGAGTAACCAACGATTCATAAATCACATTAGGAGAATGCGTTAAAGCATAATGAATCTTGGACCTCTTCAAGAACTCCACCATTGGTTCATACAGTTCACTACCCTTAGCTTTTCCCAGAAAAGCAACTTTGTTATGATCTTTCTTAAATTGAAGCGTCATGAGAAATCGTGATAATGGGTTATGATTTAATCAAATGTAAGTGTGTTTTAAATCATATGAAGAGGGAATCAGTTAATTAGAGACGAAGATATGCGAATAAGGTATTAGAAGAAGTTTCCCAATATTGGTCATATATATCGGAATTAGTTGTTGACCAATTCTGACGTGTAATGCAACTTCTACCAAGTTTAAATTACCACTTCAGCAGAAACAATAGTCAATCTGCTGAAGATGGTCAATCAGCAGAAAGAACTCACGTAATCAAGAAGCTTCAGTAAATATCTTTTTACTGTGTCACCCAACTCGCATTAAATCTCATTAAACCTTGAATCCGTCTATAAAACAATCCCAATGCACACTTAACTAACATCATTTACCCCTAATTATCTCTACAAACCCTAATTTCTCCAATCACACTCCAATCAATAATAACCATGAATAACAAACCAGAGGTTATTGATCCAACATCCTCTCCATCATCATCATCATCATCATCATCATCCAGTGGTGGTTTACTCCTGTTTTTCCCATATCCATATGACCCACGACCTTTGAAATCCCCATTTCTCCCTTCTTCTGAAGATGATAGTGTAGTGGATCTAAGTGAGTCTTCTGATGACTCTGATGACTCCAACAAGGAGAGAACATCACACCCCCAACCTTCAATACCTCAACCTCAACCAAGGCCACATGCCAAAGAAGAGGTGGTGTTAGCTCTTCCTGCGCCATGTTTTGGTGCTTCATCTCACATCGTAAAGGGGAAGGGCAAAAGGAAGATAGAGTAAGTTGCTTTATGGTGGAACGAGTAGATGGAACAACTGAAGATTGTCATATCACACATCCATCTACCATTTCCACCATCTTCATCTTCGTTTTCATCAATCCATCCTTCCCATTTTGATCCTTAGCTTCTTCGTCGTACTGGTCATGCACATCCAGCGTTTGGAATAGATGATATGAGCTAGTAGATGATAGGAGCTAGAATAGGTTAAGTAGATCTTGTATAGAAATGATCTTGTATTTCCATATGAAGTTGATTGTAATCTGTAAGCTGTAAGCTGTAAACTGTTTCTTGAATGAATGAACAATTTAACTTCAGTACTTTCTCTTGATGAAATAAATAGCTCACTTGATGATTTTGATTTCGGTGAGAACAAGCTTTTAAGCTTACTTGACCATATTCAATTGACCAACCATGGTGAACTTCAACTTATATATGCATTCTGCAAAACAAAACAGACACAGAGAAACACACAAACCAAACTGTTGGAATCACTCCTAAACCTTAATCAAGTGTTAGTGATTCAGATGTAATAGTTAGCTTAATTAAGGCCTTTATGTTTGTTATTAGCTTAAGCTTATGTAGAAGGCCCATGAGCTTAGGCCCATGTCCATTAAGGAAAGGAAGGGAGTAGGAGTGTTGCCCTAGCTCCCCTTCCTATAAATACCTTGTAATAACCCTCACTTGAGGGTTGGTTGTTCAATTCACTTTCTTTCACATACTCTACGCATAACCGGTTTCATATTTACATGTATGTGTGTTTGTTTATTGTTCATCCGACCTCCTTCTCCTCTCTACTCTTTCTATTGATGCTTGTGTTGTAAACTTAGTGACCTAACAGTGGTATCAATCGTCTACTAGTTGGGTGAACGTATTGTTTTTGAAGTGGGTTTTGGTCCTACGCGTAAAACATACGGTGATACTTTGGTTCGCTTAAAAACATACTTTTTACACTTTTGAATCCAAGAATCTTGTACTTTCAACGTTTTAAGGTGTTAAAATAACTGTTTTTGGCAAAAAGTTTCAACCTTTACGTGTGGATCATCATTTTCTAGCTTGGTTTTATTCGTGGTACGAGTTCTACGCTTAACAGTTTTAGACGCTTTGGATCATCAAGTTTCACACTTTTGTGTTATTTTGGTGATATTGAAGCTATTTCATCACAAAAATCTGGTTTAGAAACATCTTTGGGCAAAAGTCATTTTTACGAGTAGTTCTACGCCTAACGAAACCCTAATCTTACGCATAAGAATTCCGTGGTATGATCTTTAGTTTTCGTGGTTTACTCCGTGTTTTCTTGCTTGAATAAGCCTGAAAATACGTCGACTTTGGATATCTTTTGCCTTTGTGATAGTGTAAAAGATCATTTGGGCAAAACCACAAAATTACGCATAAGCATAAGCTACGCGTAGAAACTTCTACGCATAAGATTTATCTTACGCCTAAGCTTTGTCTTCACGCATAAGGTAATCCTCGCCTAAGTTTTCTCGCCTAACTTCTTGTTTTACGATAACTTTAGTGTTTTTCCTTTCTTCGCGTAAGCTAAACCTACGTGTAACTCTTTGTCATACGCGTAACTTTGGTGTTTTTACGCATAAGTGCTACTTGGTTTATTGTGATTTCTACGCCTAAGGATACTTCATCAACAAAGGTTCATTCGACTACAAAGATCCATTTTATAACACAAGTGTTTCAACATGTCACAACCACCATACTCTAACTATTTCCCTTACACTTATACTCAACGTCAACAATAATTAAGTCCACAACATCAACAATGGAATCAACAACAAGAAATTTATCAACAACAATTTAATCAACAACATACTCTACAACTTGCTGCAATTCCACAACCTCAAATGGTTCAACCACCACCAAGTCTTCAAGTACAACCTTACACAAACGAATTCAATCAACATCCATCAAGGAACATTGTGAAGGAAGCCACTTGGTTTGCAAAGATGTGTGAAGCTTTAAGCAGCCAACAATCAATTCATGAGGCTGGATCACTTGATAGACCTCCAATGCTCACTCTAGGAAACTACGATCAATGGGTGATTAGGTTCTTTAGGTTTTGTGATCTGAAGAAGCCACATAGAAAGTTCTTAAAGAAGGTTATCTTGGAAGGTCCATTTCAGATGCCTACTGTCATTGTACCCGGAGATCCAAATGCTAATCCACCAAGAGATAAACAATCAAACATTGCTACTATTGCAGACCAATGTATCCTTTTAGGATTACCAAACCCAATTCTTCGAAGTGTTGATGCTCAAAAGACTGCAAAGGCAATGTGGGAACACATTCATCTACTTATGGAAGGATCATGCTCAATCGGAGGATATGGAATCCAAAATTTACTTGGCTTATGAACACTTCTTGATTGAACACGGAGAGACACTAGAGTCTTATCATCATCGATTCTCAAACATCATAAATGATTTGGATAAACACAACATCATCATGCCAAGAATTGCAGTTAATACTAAGTTCCTGAGTAGTCTTGGTCCTGAATGGGAGAAGTATGTCATTTTTCTTTGTCAAGCGAAGAACATGCATCATTCTACATACGGATTGTTGTACGATTACTTGAAGCCTCATGAAAAGGAAGTTGATAGGGAAAGGATTCTCCGTGCTCAAATTGCGTCACCGTCACATCCGGAAAATCAACAACTTGCTTTGTATTCTCAAAACAGTTATTCTCCTCAACCAGCAACTCAACCAACTGCTACATTCACACCACATGATCAATCACAGCAAACTCAACAAACTCAATTGGTTCCTTACAACAACAACAATGATCAGGCACTTTATAGTCAAGCCAATGAGGAATCCGATCCGTTCGAAGCATTGCAACAAGGATTTGTTATGATTGCTAATGCTTTTTGTAACATATTGGATTTCATAAACACACTAAACCATAAGATCAAATAGGTATTCAATATGATTCTAGAGAGAGAAAGTTAGGGGTTTAGGAACTTTAGTGAGAGAAAGAAAAGTCTTATTATGAGCTCCAACTCTACCTTGGGAGGTAGAGTATTTATAGTCATTACATAAATCGCCACCTATTGGGCATGGATCGGGCATACAATGAGTAAAGACCCGTCCGTCCTCCACGGTGTTACGTAAACTAAATACTACTTAACTTATAATAATCTACGACTACGAGCTTTCTAACGATTACATATACTTGAGGTGACCGACTCTTTAATAACTGGATTTACTAAATCCTAACAATCTCCCCCTAAGGGAGGTCACCTCAAACACACATTAAACATACATTGAATACAAACAGATATTACATTAAAAGATTGTTCTTGCATTCTTGATGTAGTACTTTGCTCTGAAGCTCGTAGTCATTGATTCTTCTCATTGCATGTTTGGATAATCCAAGTGGAGGTCTTTTACTGATCCACATGATAATGAGTTTTGAGCCAGCTTTTGAGATCATCAGCTATCATAAATCTCTGAGACATCCATTGTGGTGTTGGTATTATATGATGTTGTGACTTTCGGACCGACATGCTCACATTCTGGATCATGATATATTCTTATCAGAGTAGCGGAAACTTTCGTTGATTCATGATATTGGCGTGAGCAGTAGCGAAGCATGGAGTGAAAATATCGAGTCATTGATGCACTAATCATGATTTCTTTTGAGATGAATGTGTGGAGTGAGCATGCGGGTATGGATTGACCGCTTCATTCGATCATTGCAAACTTAGGGTGTACACGCATAAAACATTTAGCAATAAAGCGCACGGCGTTGTCTTTGATCACTTTTGTCGAATTGAGGTACACGCCCATGGTTCCCGTTGATCGATACAAGCACCGCTGTGATCGGGTAAAATTCAAGAACTTCCTTGACAGGTTTCGCATGACTACTCTAGTCGTTCTCAAACCGAATGTCTCAAAGAAGACAACACGGAGTGAGTGAACCAATGAATAGAGATTCAGCGATTGATGAAAAGAGATTTGAAAAACAATCGTGTATCGCTCAATAGAAATTATTTTTGCAATACAACGAAGGTTTTAATGAAAATCAATTATCAATCATAAACACCTTTTATTTTGAAATATTAGTACCGGTCGATGTGCTAAAGAAAATACTTTTGAGCACAACGACCGGTTTTCAAAGGTATCCGTCAATCCATAACTCGAACGAGATTGATTCAAAATATTGAATCGCCCATGGTTTCGTTCGGTTGTCACATGGTTGATCTATTGAATAAATCTCACATGCCACCTACCAGAGCTTGTTTGATGTTGACTCGAAGGCTTTCCATCTTCATTGTGAATATGTTTACATATCACTCGGATGTTCTGGCAATACCACAAGGATAATGCGTAGGACTCTAGATATAATCTCTCTTTCCACATTGTGTGAAACAGAGAGTCTTCATTGAAAGTGTCCTAATGAGATTAATTGATGATCTCGAGTCTCTAGACTCAATTTGTGCATATTTGGATCCTATATCGGAGACTAGGGAGAGGGTCTCCTTCTTCAATACTGTTAGGTCACTAGTTTTACAACACAAACTTAATAGAAAGAGATAAGAGATTGGTTGAACACGTTAAACACACACACACGCGTATAAACTTGGATGGTTATGCGTAAGGTGTAAAGAGAGTGAATAAAATGAACAACCAACCCTCAAGTGAGGGTTATTACAATGTATTTATAGGAGGGAAGCAAGGGCAACACTCCTAGTTCCCATCCTTTCCTTAATGGACATGGGCCTAAGCTCATGGGCTTTCTACACAAGCTTAAGGCTAATAATAAACATAAAGGCCATAATTAAGCTAACTATTACATATTAATTACTAACACTTGATTATGGTTTAGGAGTGTTTCCAACAATCTCCCCCTAAGTGTTAGTGATGAAAACGGTGAAGGCGTTGATGTAATAGTAGCATTGACGTCTTTTGACATTCTTCTTTCTTGTGAGAAGAATTGCCTTGATTCGAACAATCTCCCCAGTGTAGAGAAATTGTTTTCTTTAAACAGTTCTGCTTTGACGTCATCTTAATTTTTGTTCTTTGATCATTGTTCTTTGTGATGAAAGTGATAGTATGTTGTAGTCTGCATCAAGTGCGCCTCAGTGCCTTGTTGCTCTAGTGTCTCCACGTCATTCTTCAACATGCTCACACGCTCTTTGACGTTGGAATTCGATCTTGATGAAGTTCTTTAAGTCCTTAACTTTGTAGATTCTTTGATTTGACGAAGAATCATTCGACAGTTGTGTTGCTTTTAGATAGAACTTCCATTAGTGATGATGTTGGCGTGAGCATGAGAAGAATCGCACGATCATTCCGCTCCGAGCTTCCATAAGAAGAAAACATTAAAGCGGTTAGAAATAAGCGGTTCCGCACTTACAAGTTTGAACTTCGATAGTGTTAACAACATAGTGTGAAAACACAACTCTAATTCTCACAAAGCCGTTCTGAACTGAGTCCTACAAGTGAGATAACGCGATGTACCGAAGTACATCTGATTCGGATAGTCGGCGAGGTACATCAAGCATCACCTCACGATCGTAGACCGTTTGAGACACACTAAGCGTAATCCACGGGAGTTACAAGTAACTTCTTGTCGTGGCTGTTTGATGTTGACCACGGCGGGAGTTTCCATTCAATCACCGAGGATCACAATTATGAACCTCTCATAAATGTTCTCGACAGTTGCTAAGATCATGTGAAGGACTCGATATGAACCACCGATGATCTTATTTGGTGATCAACAAGTGATGAAATGTCAAGTGTTCCTAAGAGATCTTTTGATGAATCTCGTGGCTCTAGACTCAATAGTGCGTTTTGTTTTCTGACGGAGACTAGGGAGAGGTCTCCTTCTTCAATATCGACAATCTCTAAGAAAAGCCGATAAATTATGTAGGGTTCCTTGTAAGAATGAAACAAGCTTATGTTGAGAGAAACTTGAGTGGCTAAGAAGGTTTAGTGCATGCGTCATTTGGGTCCATGACGACTTTTAATCTTCAATACCGGTGTAATCAAGTGACAACCAGTAGCATATGAATTGAACCCGGTGTCTGCCCTAAGTTGAATAATCTAGAGGGCTATTTCTTTTCACCCTTTACTTTGCATTTCTTTTTAATTCTTCAACTCCTTCTTTCCCCGATTCTCATTTTCTCCTTTTTACAATCATACCTAAGGACTTCTAAATTCTAACTATTTGTGGTGTCCTTGGGTAGATCCCTCTGGCTCTGGCGGATCATAGGACGGTTATTCCTAACCTTAGTCACCTTATAACTCCATGACTAACCTATGTTGCCATAAAACCATTTATTTGGAAAATCTCACACAGTGTTTATGAATGAAAACATTTTTGTTCCACTGTGGAGATGAGATTTTGCATAAATACTCCCCCTCCACATGTGCTTAAGAGTTTTAACGGTTAAATGCACAGTGAGGAAAAAGCGCGCACATTTTGAATTGATCAACTCAAGATAGACAATCCCCATGAGACACGGTTACGTTGCATAGTTAAAGAGTTACATTGTCGGTTTTAGGTGACAACTAGCTCTAATAACTACATTGAAGGTGTAGACAATCCTCGAAAGGTTGCCAAACCCGTCGAGTTCATGTCTACCAAGAGTTTCTCGAATGGTACATTCTACTCGAGACAAGTCCTTTGCGAGACACGTTTACATCACTAGCGAACTAGCTTGAAATTATTACCGTCCGGACAAGTCTTTTCGAGTTACTAACGGTTAATTATCGTCAATTCGTTGGTTAAGTCTTTTCACACGAAATCAACTAACATATTTCTTATCACATATTTTCTCCCCTAAAAATGGCATATAAAATGTTATTTTGAGCAGTTTGAGAATAAATATGACCATTTTGAGTGTTACAGGAAGAGTGACACAAAGAACATATTGGTGAACAAAGTTTCAAATACTCCCCCTCAACAAGTCATATAAACGGTTGAGGTTTTGAAAATCATAAGGGGAAGTACTTGTTCTTTTGAGCAAAACCTTGAATAAAGAAAGGATTGATAGGTTTTACTCAAAAATAAGAAGCTTTCGCTCCTTTTATAAGGATTGTGGCACTGAAGCATACCACAGGGTCCTTTCTTGACAAGTACGGGTTGTACACTGATATGCGTGCACAAGCCATAGACATATATAATCACACATCCAAATTTATAATGAGAGAAGTAGTTCAAGGGGTACCAGGAAGTCCAGTGATGTTTCTAGGAGTGCGAACAGGGCATTGATAGCCGGTGATGTTCATCCTGGGTCGACCACCAACAAAGCTTTCCAATGTTCTGAACTGATCCCGTCGAAACAACCTTTCATCAATCATTCTGATGATCCTCCTTACATCCCTTCGATCCTGAGAATTCCATCGCTTAGGAGACCCAATCTTTTGATGTATATCCTTCAACCTATAAGCCAATCCGTCCCTAACCATCTTCAAAGTGTGATCCCTAAACTTGTGAAGTTCACTACACGCCATTAAGCAATTTCTTTGAAGTTCACTGTGGTAAACGACGTCGAAAGGTTTGCTGATGAGTGTATATTGTGAGAGCTGGTTGATGTCGGAAGATCGGTGAGGTGGAGTGAAGTTAACACGGTGCGATATGATTCAACCGCAGTCGGAGATCTTCTACACGTTCTTTGATGACTATGCGTCGATGAAGATGAGCGGTGACTTGATGAATTCACGTTGTACTTGATTGAAAATTGCCTCATGCAACCACGTACTTTGGCAAGGTACATGTCTTCAATGTCGTTGATAGACAAATTCTCAAATTCGACTTGAGAGAATGCATAATCCCTTTCGTCTTGCCTTTTGACCACAATATTCTTGAGAAAAGTGTAGTCCCATTTGGATGAAAGATCAACGTGTTTGATGGCAACTATACTCTTAGAACCGAACACTACATGTTGAGACTTGAACTGGCGACACGTAGTAGATTCTTGGCGTTCGGCCAATGGTGAATCCCATACATTGCATCACAGTCATACTCAACCACATTGTTGGAGAACAAGTGGTTAGCTCTTTCCTCGATGGCTATACAGTTAAAGTATATTGCTGCCAGGAATGGAAGTGTCAAAGATGTAGCATATTTCCTTGAACCATCGCCACCATGTAGAAGAAAATCCAAGTATCTGTTGAAGAAATATCTGAATGGAATCCTTGGCTCATCTGGTTGGCCAATTGTCGGTAGAGGTTTAGACCAGTCGGTGTAATATGGAGGGTTGTCCCGTTTGGTGAAGTCGATGTTTGCTTCTGGGTTGAGCCAATCCATGTTGTTAGACATAGCTCGAGAAATGTTCTCAAGGTGATATTCGACCTCGATGGCACTTTCCGAGGTGTCTTTTAGAAGTTGAAATGCTTCATTCTTGATTCGCTTCAACTCGGTTTCGTCATCTTCTTCACATGGAACTTTTCTTGCGAATCTTAGCATGCTCCAATGTATTACCGTCTACGGATCTTGACCTTCAGCTGGGTAGGGAGTGTTATTAACAAGAGTAGAGAACCATTCAAATTCCTCTGTTTTATCATCATCTAGCCATGATACGACGTCAGTCTGAGGCATCTTCTTCTTCTTTTCCGAAGGCCTAGATGATGATTCTGGTTTCTGTACTTGTTTGGGAGAGGTGGGTTGTTGTAGGGGCTCACGGACTTCCTCATCGTCACCACCCGTATACTCAAAGTGATCACCGGTTTTCTGAGTCTGGGGTGGTAAGTCAGAAGAATCATGAGGTTTATCTGTAGAAGAACGAGGAGGGGACCTTTGTTGAGCAGGAGGCCGTTGGGGAAGAGGTTGCATAGAAGATGATTCACCAGACTTCTTTGGGCGTTTAGAATCTTTCTCGTTATCCTGATCCTTATCTTCATCATCTCTAGGACGTTTAGGTCTTTCTGCTTCTTCTCGGCATGCACATTTTAGTTGGTATTCCAGCAATGCTTCCAACAATTTGCTTTCGTGAGAAGCAAGTGTTGCAGATCGTTTGGACATTTGAGCAACTAGCCGGTCAACCAATTCAGCATCTGAGAATACTTTGGGATCAACTGGATTGATGCTAACATACATTGGGGTTGATCTCATCGTTTGCTTGGCCAAGTGCAATAGGTTCGGATAAAGTTGCCTGGTGAACATCTCCTTTGTAGCTTTAGGAACGATATCAAGAAGGTACTTGTTAGTGTAACCTTCGATCATTTCGTTCATTTCCCCTTGGAGATTCCTTTTCATGTACTCCTGGACGTATTTCCTTTCCTCTTGCATCTTGTCATTCTCGTCATGAAGATACTGTACTTGTTGATTGAGAAAGTTCAGCTTCCTGTAGAGCATGTCTTTCTTTCTGACTTGTTTGACAGCATTCACGATTCTTTTATGAGTGTGAGAGATCCAAGATCGAGTTGGCTTCATCACTGATTTGGATGTTGATTTGGTTGATCTTTTTTATGGTGGTGGTGAAGAGTGAGATGATGAATCCGATGATGATGAGATGTGAGGAGACTCCGGGTCCTTTGGTGGTTCAGAAGTTTCCTTCTGTGAACGTGTAGGACTATCCAGAAGCAACTTATCATAATCAGCATCTTTATCTTTCTCGGACTTTTCAGTTTCAGGTTCCTCAAACTCATATACAATAGTATCCTCCGCAAGCTTTTGATGTTGTTCAAGAGTGGTGGCACCAGCTCCCTTATCGGGTTGATTAACCGCATCAGGAATTGGTGAAGAGTGGACACCACCACTCGACCCTCCGGGGCCACGCATTTGATCTTGTTCAAATTCTTTAGCCTTTTGAAGGTGTCTGACTATTTTAAACTTCTTTTTGTAGGATTTTTCCAGTTGCTCTTCATCTGAGCTTGAGCTTGCATCATAAGGCACAAGTACAGGAGTCTTCCCTTTGTCATGTTCAGCTATTGGACTGGGAGGTTTCGGTACTGATGGAGTGTCATCCTTTGCGGTTTGAGTAGGTAATCTCTTCATCCGAATCGGTACCTTGAGCTTTCGTCACAAGCTTTCTTTGCGGTTCGTGTGGGAATGGGTTCGACTTCCTTTACAGAACAATCCTTTTACGAGGAGGATTCCTTTTGGGAAACTTCCTTTGACTTTCGATGCTGCAAGACTTGTCGCACCGCTTCTTCTGGTTCTCCTTGTAGGTGTTCCAAGACTTCTCATCGAGATGACCAACTTTGCCTTCTCTTCGCTACCCGATACCTTTTATGCGTTTCAAGCTTTTGATTTCATCGGTCGGTGGGTGATCGGGTAACACCGCACCCTGTTTCTTTGTTGATGATTCCTTGATTACGGCGGATAGGATAGGCTTAGTCAACATATCGTGATTGTCGGGGTCATTGAGCCGCTTGGGGATATCAGGATGAAGTCCAAGTGCTCTCTGGATCAACAGTTTTATGTATCTGACATAGGGAATCTTTGAGCCAAGCTTTTTGTGAAATGTCATCATGTCATCCCATATCAGAGCTTCTAATTCGATGTGCTTCATATTGATCAATGACCAGAAGATTAGCAGTTCCATGAGCTTGGGATGCTCATAGCTACTGTCATGACCAGAGACCGATTTGGTGATGATGATGTAGAGGTTTCTCCACGGTTGAGGAATGTTCTTAAGCTCCACATGAGAGTGCTTAGTGGCAATTCCTGAAGCTTCATCATAGCCAATATCAATCAAGAATTGAAGAACTGTCTCCTCAGTAGGTGTGGCAAAGAAGTCAGTTGACACGATTTCTAGAATGAGAAGAACAGCTCGTAAATCTGCATGAGTGATGGTGACTTGTTTGTGATTGAGAGTCACAGTCACTGCACTTTGACCCTTGATCCTTTGCATTGAATTCCGAATTGTTGAATGTAGATCTCGATCTTGTGGCGAGTGTGAGCATGTTTTGGTAGGGATGATTCTTGAGAACATCCACAAAGAATCAAACAGAAGATTACGAGCATGTGAGGGTTTCAAAGTCAACCCTAAGGTTGTTCTTTCCAATCTTTCTCGGATAGCCATCGGGGAAGATGTCGGCAATAGTGAGAACCTCGGTGCATCTACATTCATTTGAGCGACCATGTCGTGATGCGAAATAACATTAGCCAAAAGAACCAACATATCGAAAGACATAATGTTAGTCAACAGAAGGTTTTATTGTCTAATTATTGAATGTACAGTGTCAATGATTGTTACGAGTCCTAAGTCACTTGTTTGTCCAATAATCCAATGACGTCGTGAAACGTTTCATGAGTTTGTTAACTTTAAGTTTTAAAGTTTATGTTATCACTTATAGTTCACAACATATCAAACGTTTAAGTTTATTAGTGACATTATTGGATTCGTGACGTTATGATTCATTTATTTACAAGTTTGCACGCGTAACAATTCAAAACAAAGGTTTGATCAAGGCTTATGCGTAGGAATAGTAGCTTATGCATAAACAGGACAAGTATACGCGTGAGCGCAAGCTTATCGTGGGATCCTTACTTACGCGAAGAAATGTTACAGCGTGGGAAAAGGGACCTTATGCGTGGAGCTTACGGCGTGGCGTATAAAACCTTATGCGTGAGGTCCTTTGTTTACGCATATCCTTCACGAGGATACGCGTGGTCCCATTGTAGAACCTTACGCGTAACGATTCGCGTAAAATTTCTCTTACGCATAACTTTCTCGCGTAAGGTGATCCTTATGCGTGAGAGTAACAAGGACCTTGATTACGAGTTTTATGCGTAGCAAGCCCGAAATAAAATCATCATATCATCAATCTTAACATATATATTCATTTTAAAACATATCATAGCATGAAAGCATATCAAGCGATTCGCGTAGAAAACCTTACGCGTAAGCCTAAAACCCTAATAGTTCAAGAATTACGCATAACAGTTCTAGCCATGGAAATTGCACCAAACGTTTTCTGGTAGGTCTTAGGTGTTGTGAGAGTCTAATGACCAAGTTTTAACATCCAAGACTCAGTGAATCAAAAATACCCAAAACTAAGAACATTAAACCCTAAATTCCAATTTTTAATCAATTAGTGTTTCTGGGTTGTTATAGGGCCTAGATATCATTATATCATCATGATAACGACATCACACAACAATCTTTTTGACCAAAATCATTCGCATTTAAAAATACCCAAAACCACGCATAAACCCTAATTTTCAAAGTCACTCAATTCGTGTATCTGGGTATGTTTAAGTGATAAAAATGTGTTCATTGATGTAAGAAAAGCATTTTGACACAATCATTTTAACCACAAACACACAATCTTGATCATGAGTTCATACGCTTATGCGTAGAACACAAAAACAAGATTATACAACGTTTTGACCGTTGGATTCATGTAAAAATCAAAACCAATGTTTAAAAACACGTTAAGATTATGAAACAACTTACAAAATGATGATCCAAAACACAGATTTGAAGAACGATTCTTAGGCGTAGGATGTTTTAGGTGTTAGTAATAAATGTGAAGGATAAGTTAGGTGGAAGGTGTTTTTATTAAAACAAATTTTAACATTTTGACAGTTTTGGTCCCTCCACCTTTTCCTTTTTCATACAAAGCCATTTAACTTCCATTTTGATTACCAAACAAAGATTTTAGGAAATAACTTTGACTACAACGCTTTCAATCGAAGACTCCCAACATTAGCATCCTTTTAAGAGTAATGGAAGTAGCTTTTTCAATGAAGAACATTCATTAGAGACTTGGAACCTTTTTTGAATAATAGCTTTAACGCTTCTAAAATCCCAAAAGCACAATGCTAATCATCTGTGATATTCATCAAGACACAATCAAGCTTGGTCTTCTTTATCCAAAACTCTTCTTAGAGATGTAATAATGTAATAAACTCAATCCTTTAGTTATCTTACAATCATACAAAAACTTTCATGCATTATGAGTAACTTCACACGATACTCAAATCCTTTTCACTTAGATTGAGCCTTTAGCTATCACAATCTTCTTTCCATACCTATACATTCAAGAGCATATACCTCATATTAGAATCTCAGTAACTCTCAGAATGCTAGTATAGCATCCTGATGATGAGATATGTCTTTCTTTTCTTATTTGATATGTGAAGCTGCCTACCTCCTTTCCTGCCATCATTTTAGCTTTCAGCTCTTTAGCTTCAACCAAATCTTTTCAACAACATCGATGAAGTATAAGCTCCCATTGCAGATATTGAGGATCTCGAAGTTTGTCTCGAGGAATGATTAGAGCTTAATTTGAGCCCAGCCAACTTCATATTTCAATAGAAATCCAGTGGCTTTCTTCCATTACCAAATCAAAACTTTCAAGCAATCATTCCTTAACATCGCATCTTGTCCTCTCAAGCTGAATGACATTAGGAAATCTTCTTGAACACCAATATGCATCAATGAACATGTTAAGACATTGAAAGAAAAGATTTTCAGTTTGTTCCAAATCAAGATTTCAGTAATGTGAAGTCGCGGAACATTTTGCCTTTCAATGTTCTGCCAGTTCAAGCATTCCATAGCTCCTAGCAACATGAACTTTTCTTTATGATCTTACAACGTTTTCCTCGTATCTAAACATTTTTTGTGAATTCAAAGTTACACAATTTAGTTGAGACACAAAATTCGAATCGACTAAGAATATGCTTAATCAAGAATGTCTCTCAAGTGCCTTATACAACTTCCTATTCTCTCAAATAGTCTAAAGAGCTTTTATTAAGACCTAACAGTAGTTGGATTATAGAGTCTACTCATCCAGATCTACTAGGACAATGGTACTAGGTATGTGCTTAGTATAAGCCTCAATGACAATTCACATACGGTCTCACTGTGGGGTCACTTTACAGCGTCTCACAGCCAATAGTAGGAATGATAAAAGGTAACTTCATAGGTAAAGTAGGGTAAATGATGCCATCATATGCAATAGGTACATTCAACAGGTTGATAAAATTTCAAATGATATTCAAATAGTTAAAGACCAAAGATAGTTGACATATCCATTGAAGAAAAGTATAATCTCATGTACCTTTATGTCAAATTCCATGATAAGGTCAATCATCATCGCTTATTTCCATTATCAAATCCTAGAGTTATCAAGTTAACTATAACAAAATCACACCTTGATTCTAATCTTCGCACAATTGCCACTTCAACATCTGTTCTCCTTTGTAATCCCATATGAAACCGATTAAAATACTTGAGAATAAAAGCTTTAAGACTCAATAACCACATTCACAGTTTAAACTTTATCGACACCTATTACTTCAATGAAATATAGATCTAAAATGTTTCGAAGTGTTTAAACCCAATATGGAAACGATTAGTAACATGGTATCTACAAAGTTTCCAGTTTCAAGAACGTTAACCTTTCCTAAATTCTCATAATTCCTAAACATGTCAGATCTGAATAAGGTCAAGAAACTCCGTTAGAATTCGTAACCATCAGATTCTAAATCATTAATGCTTAAATAATGCACATTACCTAAAATCTTACTAATTCCACACCCTATTTCTAAACAATAGTTATGATCAACATTGCCAACATACTCTATCATAAATACCGTTTATTAATCACTTAAATGCATCAAAGATCGTATTAGAGAAGATAGTTCGTATACAATATCAACATGAATAACGAACCCCTTAACCCAATCCTAACCAACCAGTTTATGTACCATTCTGATACATCAATTGCATGAAAAGATAGTACTCTATGAGCATAAGATACATAAGTGTCATACTTCTCATAACCATATAACAATCCATTCCTCATTTACCTATTACTATCTCTGTATGCCACAATAGAATACACCTATACTAACAGATCCAGTTAGCACTGATAGATGTCTTCATTCCATTGAGATGCATGTTACTGTAGGGAAGTAAATAATGATAAACTTTGTGATAGTGATTGAACAATAATTCCATTTTCAATCGTATGACTTAATTCATGATTCATTTACCTTCATGATTTCAATATGACTTCAAGTCAAAAACCAACCTTAATACACCTATAGTTGAGCGATGTAGCTCAACTAGATTGATTCTTATGCAATGTATAGACAAGAATTTGACATTAATTAGCTCATCTTAAGAAGATGTAATGTCAAATTCACTTAAGTATTCTAACCTATTCCCATACTTTCTTGTATCAAACAGTTTACCTGTCTTACTATTCCAATGACGTTACTCAACATCTCGATTGTTTAATATACTATACGTGATCACGCTAACCTATCAATGATTATGAATTTGTTTATCGCTTTTGTTCTAACTAATATGTGTGAAATGATCGTTAACCATACATTAACATAAGATTTATTAAGGTTAAGTAGAAAGCTCAGTAATTTTGTAAAACTTTCACTTGGTTGATCATGATTCATTCACTTTGTTATTCAACTTTTTGTCAAAAGTATTCATAAAACTTAGATATCTTTTGAATCCTTTAAACTTATTCGTTTGACTTAGTACGAATAAGTAATTGTTATTTGATGTATGGTTTTCATTGGTTAGAAACATGAAGCATTTCAGTGTTAGCTTAAAACTTTGAATAACGAAAATGTAGATGGCTATCCTTCTTAAGTTTAAACCGATATCTAATTCAACTTTAGTGCATCTAGTAATTCACTTTTCGCATACGTAACTAGATACGGTAACGCTTAAAATTTCTAATTTATATTTGTTAGAACCTCTTTTATCCATTCTAGTTAGAATCACTTAATCATTTTACAATATTCTAACCAGTTCAACCTACTTCATCAACATACGTTAGATATGTTTCGTTATATCCGTATCTATAGTCACAAATCATCAATTTACACTTTTATCAAACAATGATAATGTAAAACCCATTTGCACTATCTAAAGTTAACCAGTGCACAATATCTAGTTGATTTCACGAAGTCACACCCCAATTTTTACCTAACCTTTAAAAGGGGGAAAAAAGTTTTAACCCCTTTTTTCCCCATTGGGGGTTTTTTTTCTCCCAACAAATTCTTGGGAACAAAAAAAAGGGGGTTTTTGGTTTTAAATTTCTAATTTAAAAGGTAAAAAAATCCATTAAAACCAAAATTTTCAAAAAAAATTTTTACCCAAACCCCCCAAATTTAAACCCCACCGTCCAAGTCACAAGTTTCAACGAGACATAATAGTTTTATAAAGAATGACTTAATTTCATATCTTTATTTAACGTGGTATTAGAAACAAAAGGATAATAATAATGAGAAATCATTAAAAGGTTTTCCAGGAGCCTTACTCGAGTCGTACTAGAGGCATCGAAGTGTTGCTAGATGCTAACCGATGTGATCACTCTATTAAGATATATCCAAGTGAGAGCTGTTAGTTTTATGGATATAAATTAGTAGACGTGAGTTAGGATCGAACTCGAGACCACGGGATTGCACACTTTACGTATGAGAATTAAAGTTAAATAATTAAATATAAACATTGTATTTATTTATTAATTAAACGAAATAACTAACGAACGTTAAGTAATTAATGTAATGGACTAACGGGCGTTAAATGTATTTGGAAAAGGACTAAATTGCAAAATTTGGGAAGGTTCCGGAATCCCCTTGGGATGCTTAGAACCGATCGCCAAGGGTACCCCAACCCAACCCATCTTTGACTCAAACCTGTCACAAAGTTTTCTTGAGTATATATACAAAACCTAGGGTGTTTGTAAATTATCTCTTGTGCTCATTAGCTAAACCTAAAAATTGTTTTGTGTGTTTCTTGTTCTAAAACCGGTTGACACCCATTCAAAGGGATCGAACCATACTCTTTTCCACATCAAGTTATTTGGTTTGATAAAACTAGCATTACTTTAATTCGGTTTAGTACGTGTGTACAAGAAAGTGGTAATAACACAATATTGTTATTATTCTTAGATTGAATTACAAAATGGTAAGGGGTAATTCACATAATCCTAATTAAATCAAATTAGGTTTCTTCCATTGCTAGTTTGTAGATTTGATTCTTGTTCGGCTAGAATCAAGTAAGGTACGATATTCTTCTTATGTTAATTAATTATTCGTTAATAAATCCTATACGCTTCGCATGTGTTCTTTGATGTTTTGTGATTATTTATTTGATTGTCATGTTATATAATTCCAACAGTGGCATCACGAGCCATTGGTTTTTAATGAGTAATTAATTACATAAACGCGTAATAAACAAATAATTGTATGTCGTTTGATATGGTTAATCTAGGGTTTATATTTTTTTTGGGTCGATTTTTTTAATTAGGGGCGTACCCCATTATTTTTTTTAATTCGACTCATAAATTTTTTTTAGGGTTTTGAAAATTGTTTGCTAACCTTATCGAAACCTAGAATTAATATATTAGTTACGTGATTAATTCATGAATAATTTGTTATGTGACATGGAATTTTGATATGCGATCTTGTGACTATTTGTATAATTGTTATGATATATCCATGATTATACATGCATGTTAGTCATGGATTAGTTGCTTTGATATTGTTTAATTGTTAAGATATATTTATTTCGATAAATCGTGAATTGGGAAGACTCAATTTTATATATTAATGAATAAATTATGTGCAATTTGGTATATTATTAATTATGGGTTTACTTAATCGATTCATCGATGTATGTGGCTCACTTTCAATTGAGAGAGTGAAAGCCCTAATTAATATATACATTAATTTAACCTAGACATTGATTATTAATAGGGTTTTATCGAATAAGTTGCATGTGGCTACTTGTTTACACGTATAAATTGTTTATTATGTGCGCATTGTTTTTTTAGTAGTTTATTTTTATTTGTTACTTGTTTATTTATTATGTTAGACGTTTTAAGCAAAGGGTAATTTTGAATAGAAAAATAATACGGACTAAACAATGGCGAAAGTTGATTTGTTTTGGAAGAGTTAAGTTTTCAATAGTTTAATTGATTGGTGATTTTGGTACAAATGGTCTGAACGGCTCACCCACTAGAATGAACTATAAAGGGGTGAATAAAGAAGTGCGCACAGTCACATTGAAAGGATGTCTAAGGTTATGCTTTTGAGCTTACCTGGTCCTCTGCCCCCTGTAAGTTCGAATGGAGCTACTTAGTAAGCCATAAAATGTACAAACTCATCTTAAGGGCGAATTAGTTTTAATTCCATGCACCACTTCGGTGGTAATTACCCGAAATACTAAGTGTTTACACTTATGCAAAAGTACGGTATAATGGACGATAATTAACACTAAATTCCTTGATTGGTGAACCCAAAACCTCAATCAAAACTTTGATAATTTGATCTTTATGAATTGGTAATAAAAAGTTTTTATTAAAACTATGCTTCAAGATGAATGCATGACATCTTTGTACATATTTGATTTGACCACATAAAATCAAAACTAGTACCTTTTAAATTAAGTTATATGCCATCAAATTAAAAGGAACACTTGAAGTTGCAATTTACGTCATGACAAGATTGGCTAGATTGTGATGGAGAGGTAAATCTCTATGTAAAGTCGACCTTACATGGACATATTTACGCTTCTTTAAGTTAGACACTTAAGTTGAGTAGTAAGTGAGAACTGGACTCAAGGCATAAGATGAGATGAAACATGTTTATATTTGCAATAGCATTGGAAAATATAAATCCCATAATGACCTAGGAGTTGGAAATTGTTTGTCAATTAATGTTCACGATTACCTTATTATATGCTTTCAATACTAGCGATCAATTGATGTAATGAACCTATGATAATTTGGATCCTAGTTTTCAAGAAAATTATATGGTTATATGTTTATATTACCGTTGGGTATATTTTATTTTCTTGAAAAGTCAGATTATCGAAAATACTAATACTTGAACTTTTTTCTCGTAGAAATGGCTCAAAATAACGATAACACTAACATCGACTAAGTTCTGCGCTCAAAAGGTTTTTGATCGAGAAAAGTTGATCGGCTCTAAGAATTTCAATGATTGGCATCGCTCTTTGAGAATTGTCGTAGAGTTGCCGACGGTTGAAATACCTTTATGTTGAAACAAAGACCTTGAAAGATCTTTTGAGCTCAGAGATCGTTAGTTATACTTATGTAATCACAAGTACACTAATAGACAATCTCAGAACTTGTATTCTAGCGAATTTAAACACAAGTAATAACACAATTAACTAAGAACACTTTGATCCTCTATGGATCTTTATATTAACTAAAACTTTGTTTTTCTCAAAACGTACATAACTCATACTATTGTGTTCCTTTTATAGACAAGGAACCCTAAACCGTTTCCCAAGAAACGTATAAACATAAAACTAAATAAGATATACATAATAACTTCCTAATAAAGCTCATGCATATCCTAACTAACTATAGAATACGCTGAATAACTATCTTAGCGAAACCATCTACAGGCTTCACTACTTGATGAATTATATCTTGTGATTCCACACTACTTGATAATTTCATAATTCACCTTTTGGTTAAAAAGGGGCTTTTTTTTCCCCAAAACCCTTCCCCAAAGGGGGTTTTTTTTTCCCTTCAAAAAAATACTATTTTATTTTAAAGGTTCTTTGGGAATTTTTAAATTTTTAAATTTCAAGTGGTTTCCTCCCAAAGCTTTTTTTATTTCCCTTTCCGGTTTGGGCAATCCTTTTTGCTCTTTTTTAAAAAGGGAAAACCCTTTTTTCCCTTTATTTTGGCTTTCAATTTTTCCCCCCTTTTAATTTTTCAACTTTTTCCCAAAGGTTTTTTTTGATTTTTTTTAAAGGTTTGTTTTTTTGAAGTTTTTTTTGGTTTTTGGGCCTTTGAAATTTTTTAAGGGTTTAAAGGTTTAAAATAAAATTTTTTTTTTTTAAAAATTTTTTTGGTCTTTTTGGTTTTTTTTAAATTTACCTTTTTAAATACCCTTTTTTAAATTTTTAAAAATTAATCTTTTGGATTTTCCGAGGGTTTTTCAAATCTTTTCAAAATACATTTTTATTCTGGGAACAAAATATTTTCATGGGTTTTTAATTCTTTTTTCCCTTAAAATTTTTTTAAAAATTTTTAAATTTTTTTAAAAATTTTAAAAATTTAATTTTTAAAAATTTTAAAGTTTCTCATTATCCGTAAACCACTATTAAACCCAAATGTTTTTCTTAAATTTTGTAAAAAAACATAAGTTTGGATTCCTTTCCCTTTTACAAAACCCCCTTAAAGCTTTCCCACTTAAAACCTTACCTTTCTAAATGTTTAAATTTTGATGTTTTTAAGCCCTTTCCCAATAATTTAACCCTTCCTTTGGGATTTAATTCCCTTTTCCTTTCTGGCCCCAACCACTTTTTAAATCCCCAAATTTCAATCCCCCTTCTTTTCAAGCCCAATTTTTTAGGTTTTTTAATTTTAAATTTAACCATTTTTTTGGGGGTTTTTTTTGGGGTTTTGGGGGAAAATTTTTGAAAGTGTGATTAATTCCCAAAATTTTGAAATTTTGGAAAAATTTTTTAAAAAATTTGGGCTTTTGGTTTAACATTTTTAAAAAAAAAAAAGTTTTTTTGGTTTTTTCAAAACCTTTTTCAATCAAACCATTCGTAAGAAATTCCAAATTTTACCCAAATTTTAAATTTTTAAGCCACCAAGTTTTAAAATTTTAGAATTTTTAAAAATTTAAAGGTTTTCCAAAAAAACCAAATTACCTAAACTTCCGCCAAATTTGGTAAAAATTTTTAAAATTAAAAAACCCAATTTAAATTTCCTTTTTTTGGGTTTATATAAATTTGATTTCCTTTAAAACCTTTTAAATTTAAGCCCATATTTAACCCTTCCTTCACAATAAAATTTTACCCCTTCTTTCCCCATTAAATTTACCCCATTTTCCCCAAACCCCACAGTTTAAAAACCCATTTCCCCAAGGGATTTTTAAAAAATCAAAGTTAAACCTTTTTTCATTGGAAAAATAAAAAAAAACTTTTAAATTAAAAACCAATCCTAGAAATCCAAAATTTTAAGAAAGGTAAATCCAATCCCGCAAATTTTAAAAAACCCTAAAACCAAGTAAAAATTTTGAAAAGGGAAAGTTGGGTTTAAACCCGTAAAAAAAAGTGCCCTTAAATTCCCAAAACCCTCCCAAGAAACCCAACAAGTAAAAGGGTTTTAAACCCCGGGTTTAAACCCAAACCTTTTAAAAAATAAAAGATAAAAGAAAATTGGAAAGGGAAAAAATTTTAAAACCCCAAAAATTAATAAAAAAACCCAACCCAAAAACCAAAAAACCCAATTCAACCCCTAAAACCAAATTGGGAAAAATTTTAAATTTTCAAAAAAACCCCCCAAAAAAGCCGTGTTTTGGGGAAAAAGGTTTAAATTTTGTTTTTTTAAAAAAACCCAAAAAAAAATTTGGGGAATTAAAAATTTAAAAATTTTTTAGCCCCAAAGAAAAAAGGTAACCCTTAAAAAAAAAATTAAAAAAAATTTTAAAGTAAAAACCAAAAATTTTAATAAAATAAAAAAACAAATTTCTATTTAAATTTTAAAAAAAAAACGGGGGGAAAAAAATTTAAAATCAAAAATGGGAATTTCTAATTACCCTAAAGGGTTTGCTTTCTTTTTTTCCCTTGTATTTCCCTATAAATTTAAAATTATTTCCCACCCACCCTTAAAAATTTTAAAAATTTATAAATCCCCTTTTTGGGAATTTTAAAAAACCTTTATTTAACAAAAAAAAACAATCTTCCCGGGTAAATTAAAAAAATCGCCCCAAATTTGGCCCCTAAATTTAAATTTCCCCCCGTTTGGGCTTTAAAATTTAATTTGGGGGGGAAAGGGAAATAACAAACTTGGTGGGAAAAAATTTTTTCCTTAAATTGGCCCAAAAAACAACTTAATTGGGAAACCGGTAAAGCTGCCCAAAAAAGGAGGTTCCCGGGGGGTTTAATTTTTAGAAAAAAACCCAGGGTAAAAGAAAGGGCTTTTGGGGTGATTTTTGATGAAGGGCAAGGAAGGGACCGATGGCCCGGGGGCCCCCGGGTTTTCTTTAAATGGGTCGGCCCCAAAAAAATTTTCCGTCATTCCCGGGAAATTTAATAGACTTGACTGCCCAAAATGAACCCCTTTTAACAAAACCCCAATAGACCCTTTTGTACCCAAAAATTTTTGGGTTTAAATTTCCCCCCCGAAAAATTTGGGAAAGGGTTAACAAATTCCTTTAATAACCCTTTTAATTTAAAAACAGTTTATCATCCCTAGTGGGTTTGTAGATGAGACCTTTGGTAAGTTCAAAGAGTTAGGAGAAACGATACCCTACAACTTTAGACACACAACGCAACTAAGAATAAGACGTGACAACTCAACCATCAATAGGAGATAATTAAGAGTAATACAACCTAAGTAAACACATCTTTAAACTATCATACGAGCACACATTAATTAGACATAGACTCCCACAACCTTAGTTTAGATAATTAGATAATAGTAGAGTAATCGGTAGAAATACCAACCCCCAAATCCAATACCGAGATTCGTACCTTTCCATTTCATAAAACATAAAAGATAAAAATAATCTTCCTCAACCTTAACCTTAGCGTAGTAACTCCTTACTAGCATTCCTATTCCCTTAAAGAACGATATCAATACCCGTGGCTTACCCTAATTACTACACTACAACGATTAGGTTCATCGCCTAGGTGTTATAAAACTTGCTCAAGAAAAGGAAGTTTCCTTGACCCCGAACGACGCGTGTAGCGTTATCAAGTTTTTGGCGCCACGGGAATAGAATAGCTAGTTAGTAGTCCACCTCGCTTAGGTTTCTTTGCTTGGTTCCTATCAAGTAAATTTTTCTCATTTTTAGCTTTCTTAGTCTATCCCCTTCTTCGTAACCCTTTGTTCGTAATTCCATCACTTTTCATCATGGAAGGTGATAACCCACTACCATTCATCAACCCACCACCAAATGACCCGCCAAGAGCCCGCACTTGGTGAATACTCGAGACCAAGCCACCTCGGCTATAGGAACACCATTGAGCTTCCCGACTAAGCCCAAACTACGGCCTGCGATCCGACACCATCCGGTTGGTGCAAACGGATGTGATTCCATGGACTTCGCTCCAAGATCCAAATCAAGATTTGAGGATTTCTCAAAATTGTCGATTCCATCGACCTTGATGCTACTACTCGAGATCACGCTACTGCCTCTTCCAATTCTCTACGGGACCAAGCTAGTAATTGGCTTGAGCGACTTCCGCCGGCCCATCTCAAGTTGGGATGATCTTACCTCTCGCCTTGCTCAATTTTTCCCACCGGGAGAACCACTAAGCTTAGGAATGACATCTTGATGTTCCAACAACGCCAAGGTGAATCTCTCTGAAGCATGGACTCGATTCAAGGACTTACTTCATAAAGTCCTCATCACGGCATTGATCTTTGGCTCCTAGTCCAAATTTTCTATGATCATGTCAATCTCTCTCCAACAAACCATTGATTATGCCTCCGTGGAAGGCTAAGTAACCTCGATGCCGAGGCATGCTTGGAGGTTATTGAGGACCTTGCTCAATATGAAGAGGAAGGTTGGGAAACTCCGCTTGTTCAAGAAAACGGGTCAACTTCCCGAGCACAAGCAATTATGAGTATGGAGGCCCAAGTGAAAGCATTAATGGGAGTAACCACGTCGTCGATGAACACATGAATGCGGTCAAGGAATTTTTGATCCCAAGAAAATCCAGCAGATGAATTCGAGGACATTATGTTGACATTTGTCTACAAGCAAGAAGAGGAAATAAACGCCTCAAGCTCAAATGCGAATAACTCATGACACTTTCTTGGACCTAGCTAACAACTTCATGTCGAGCATCCGTGGTGAAATCGCAAAGAAAAATATACCTAAAAGCTTGAAAAGGTGTATGCGATACTCAGACATACCGGGTAACTCCCTAACCTTCTCCCTTAGTAAACCTCGATGAATCATATTCTTGCCTAAACCCCGGTTTCAACGTTTCCCACTTGTTCCTAGAAACACATTCATTGAATGGTGCACGATCACTTCCCGATTTTCCCAATGCAAGGAAAAGTTCTTTCGGTTTTAAACCCGAAAAAAGAACCTCACCTCAAGACTTCTGAACTTCGAGATCACGATTGAAAGACAATTTGACATATGCATTGCTTACCATAGTGGAGATTACCGTGGAATAACCAAATTGATTTTAAAATAAAACCAAGTTTCTTGTCAAAATAGTAACCGTATTTTGATCCAAAGCGATCAAAAAAAAAAAAAAAAAAAAAAAAAAAAACTCTTTTACGAAAATTTGGGCGTGACGCCACACTTTAACGAGTGACGCCTGCCGCTAAGCCGCATCGTGACGATTAATACAAAGACCCATCTCTTTCATTCTTTACCCTACACATTTTTTATCCGCCCACACTACACAAAAACGTATTCCCACATCAAATCCACCATTTTTCCACAAGAATCTCCACGAGGTAAGTAGTCTACGAGATCTTTGTCTATTCAATTGTTCTAATTTATGTTCAATTTCGCTTTTCCTCTTTTCTCAAACCGAAACCCCAACTAATTTGATCTATTTTGCCCTTGAAATCTTGTTAAGGCTTAAGATTAGCGGTAGTAGTGTTACCATATGGGGTTAACTTATGAAAGCCTTGACGGCTTAGGAGTCAAAACCACCGCCGTTATGCCATTGTTGCCGCAACAAGGGTGTTTGGGTCAAGGGTTATGGTTAGAAACTTGGACTTTTCCTCGCAAATGTCGGATTCAAAATTGGTCGAAATGACGGCCGTGTATTCTCGACGACCACAAGACTGCACTTGTGTCGTCCTTTGCATCGCAAATGATACTCGCTTGCTCTCCACTTATTTGATTTCTTGTTTCGGATGAGCGTAAGAGTAAAAGGACTAGGGACAATCTTCTAATACTCAAGAAAACATTGCGGACACAATCATTGGGTGGGGGTATTTATCAAGAAAGTTGTCAAGCTAGTTACAACGATTTACTCCATCGACTCACCGATTCGTAGGTCGTGTTGGACCGGGCATTTCGCAGGAGAATGATTTGGCTAGGGAATTTTCGAATAGTTTTAGAAGGGATAAGTTCACCGATCCCCAATGGGAAAGATTGTTTCGAATGGAGAGCCCGTGTATGGCGAGTTGGTACGTGAGTTTCACGCATCATATCTCGCCAAATATCAATGCATGTCGATAATATTGATTTCAAGGATCCGATTTAGGTTAGGAGGGACCGAGGGCAATGTCGACGCTGAGTTTGGATGGAGGTTGGGACCAGATACATCCGAGGATGCCGAGTGATGTTTTAGGACTCGATTTGCAACCGAATTACCCATAAGGACTAGATGTTGGGTATTCCGCCTGAACACGATTGTCGATGGGAGTACATTATCGGGGTACCGCTCACAACCGGATCCACGGTTAGACTCATACATCACGCCTCACCTTCTATCACAGAAGACATGCCACGAGCCATCGTGTCACCTTACCGACCTATTCTATCTCTATCGCATATTGGCCGAGGAGTGCATCGCAACATCCCGCTCGCTGGCCGATTACTTGAGAACCGCAAGGGGATTAGGTTGGAGGATAGGGTGTATGGGGCATGCTTATCACCCGTTAGCTCGATCCTTAGGTGTATTGGCGGGAGGTACCTTCATACCGAATACGATGGCAAGACCTAGGGTCGCCAAGGCTAAATCTCAAAGCTATGAATGTCCCGATGGATTATGGTAGAGGTTATACTTGGTTCCGCTCTTAGCCCGCCATTCAAGGTGGTGATGATGATAATGATGAGGAGCCACGTGTACCCAAGACACCGCCAGAAGGTGAAGCAGAAGCTCTCCGACACCTACATGTGCATATGTCTAGTGGAGATTGGCAGCCTACCAGGGAGCATGGATGGGGTGCATGGATACATGGATGGGACAACAGACCAGAGAGCTAGGCGGACCCACGACCATCTTGTCGACAGATGCATCATCTATCCATGCGTGATCGCCTTGACCCACATCTCCAGATTGATCCTTTCCTGTATGAGGAGGACTATCCACCCTATGGGTATTTGGGCCATCTTCCCCGGTTATGACTATCGTTATGGACCCCTTCCCGTTGATTGATGTAGTAGTTTATGGATCGAGTATGGTTGGTTATTGAAACAATTTTATTTTGGCATGTAATAATCTTGGACATCTAATTTAGTAGTGACCTTTGAACTATGTGGTGTTTATTTACATGTGTTGTAATTTATCTTGCTTGTATGTTTTATCTTTGTTTGTGATTTATCTTTCTTCTTTTTATTAATTGTTTATCCTCATGTTTAAATTTGTAAAATGCTTTATTTTGTTTTTAACCTCGCCTTAATTGCATATAAAGGTATTTTACATAAAGGATAAGTGTAGGAGGATTACACACGTTTTCAAAGAAACGTAAACATGAGAATAACAATTAACTAAAAGATATTTATGTCTGTTTGTTCGAGTCAAATGCTTGTATCGAGTCATAATGGATGTTTTGCGAAATTTTTCCGATTCTAAAGATGTAAATTTTCCGAATTTTTCCAAAAATCGAGACCGCTTTTGTCGATAATCGACGGCGTCAGATTGCAACCGACGCGCCGTGAAGGAGTAAAACATCGATTACTTTTTCTCGCTTTCTCGAGCTACTTATAAATTTTGGAATTTTCCGTGTCTTAATTTTCTTAGAAATTCAGTAGACATCCATTCCACAAGCATTATATCCTAGTTTAAATCGAGTCTTATATATATTATTACCACGATTATACGCTAAGGTTTCGCTTTGTTTTCTTCAAGTGTGCAGTTTAGTTTGTCGAGAAGAAATTACATAAGATTGGAAGGAGCTTTTCACGCAATAATTCTTCTTGAAAAGGATTTAACCACCACTTTACACGGATCCTACCGAGCTAATCGTGGAGTACTAGTTTCTTTCGCTTTTAATTACCTTCTTTATCATAACTTTGATATTTTGGGAACATTGGGGACAATGTTCGCTTTAAGTGTAGGAGGAAAATAAACGGAACTTTGAAACTATGCTTATCCTTGACTATTTGCTTTGTCCAATTGTGATTGTGTAATAAACCATGAGAAAATGTCGGTTAGGGTAATTTTGGCACCAAATTTAAAAATTTTCATGACATATAGGAGTGGGCCATTAGTCTTAACAAAAGCCTCTCATGGATAGGAAGTTGCATGACTAGCACAAAAAACCCTTTACCACCCAAATTCCACCAAAAATGTGAGGATCGCCCTTAGATTAGTAGGAATTAAAGCATTCATCTTCAATGCTTAGAGTGTGAACCGGTAGTATATTAGATTCTAGAACTTGTTTTGTGATGCATTCCGAGATCGCAAGTGAGACTACACTTGTGTAGTTAGGAATAACTAAATGATAAGAGGCATTAGGATAACCCTTGTTTGATACCGTAATATAATTACTTCTTCCATATCGGTTGAGTAATTCCCCACACCCTTTGCGTTGTACTCATATTTAGTACACGATACCCCTAGTTAACCCTCGTAGCCTATCCTTTTCGCGGTTCTCGTGATGTTTCGGTTTTTCGAATATCAATGAAGAGCATTGTTTACACCCCACTCCCAAATATACACCCAATTCCGCCTTTAGCCTACCCCTTATGCACTCACTTTTAGTGCAAATGTTTGTTATCACCCCAAACCCTTAGTTCAATTATCTAGTTGCTTGCATAAGTTGCTAAGTCGAGTCATATCCTTTGTATACAGCTTTGGGACGATTGGGATTCATGGGAAAAGTTAAAGTTTATGAAATGACGGAAGGGAACGTTAAATTCAAATTCCCTTTGTTTGCATAATAATGTACCCCAAGTGTTTTGATCTTTTCAATTCGGGTCAAATTAGTGTTAGAGTAATAAAACTCAAGTGTAGGGATATGCCCGTAAATCCTTAGTATTTTGATGTTATCATAAAGGATGGTAGAGTAAAAGTGTATGAAAAAAAAAAAAAAAAAAAAAAAAAAAACACATACTGCTACCATCCTACATCTATCCTTTGAATTTATGTTTATTTATTTCATTATCTAGAGTTTAGAGTGTCGAGTCTTGGCTTAGCAACGCCATTCTTCGTATGCATTTAACGAGAGATTTTTGACTTGCCACCACTAAAAGCCTATCCCACAAACCCTTTATTTCCCTACCGTAAGCCTAACATTACAACCCTTTAAGAGACCTCTTTGATAGTCTTTCCTAGGTGCTTACGCCAAAGCGATAGAGGTTTGATCTATTCTCAAGCCTATGGTAATCTATGTACTAGGACCGGTTAATGAGTGTTTATCTTCCATTTCCTATTTGTTATATTTCATATATACACCGAGAGATGTGAGTATCCAAACACCCCATGTGAGGTGCTAGTATGTACTTCGTGCTTGTTATAACTTTTTCGGGCTTATATGTGTTGTGGACCGCTTTTGAATGAATGCTTCATGACCCCTAACTTATAAATTAATTGGTTAAAAGCACATTTGCTTGAGGACAAGCAAATAACAAGTGTAGGGATATTTGATAAGGTTTTAAAAGGTACCATTTTGAGGGGTCATTTTAGTCCTTATTTGATCACTTTTGTATCGCTTATTGCTTAATATCGCCCTTTTCACTTTTTAGGTCTCTTGAAGGCAAAATGTCGGAATGGCACTTATTTGGACGAAAAGGCGAATATATGAAGAAAATGGCCAAAGTCAAAATCGAGACACTCACGCTGTTTTGAATTAGAAGGCGACGGGCCAAAAGAATAATGCGACGCCGTCCCAAGATTTTTGTGACGGTTCGTAACTCAAACTCAGATTTTCAAGTGACGACGTCCGCTTGTAAAAGAGTAGGCCGTCGCTACTCGGGCGGCCTAGATGCAATCCGACGACGCCGGTCAAGAGGACGTCACGGACATAAGGTGACGCCGCCGCAAGGTTAACGTGGCCAAGACGAAACCCTAATGACGGCGACACGACGGCCACGAAACATAAGGTGACGCGTCGATATGTAATCTTATATATAGAATCCAATTTTTCGGTTTTGAAGAGAGTCTTTTGGAGTGAAAACCTAAAACCGAACCTAAGGTGTCTTGTACAGTATTTTAGGTTTTAAACCCTATCTTACATCAAGATAAGTCTTTACTTCATTAATTCAATTATGTCTTTGATTATTTGTGTGTATGCTTGCATGTTCTCCATGTCCCGCTAATTTATTTGTGTGTTTGCTTAGAAGTATGAAACTTAATTATTGAATATTGATTGGTTGTTTCTTATCTTAGTTGATTAATGATCTAGTAATGCGATAGGTCATTCGTTGTGTACTTAATGCTTGATTCATCTTTGTGAACCTTAGAATATAATTACCGAGTAGTTGTAGGCTAAACCATCCAAAGAGCGCCTTAGAGTAGGAGTTTATCATCCCTAGTGGGTTTGTAGACGAGACCCTTTGGTAAGTTCAAAGAGTTGGGAGAAACGATACCCTACAACTTTAGACACACAACGCAACTAAGAATAAGACGTGACAACTCAACCATCAATAGGAGATAATTAAGGAGTAATACAACCTAAGTAAACACATCTTTAAACTATCATACAAGCACACATTAATTAGACATAGACTCCCACAACCTTAGTTTAGATAATTAGATAATAGTAGAGTAATCGGTAGAAATACCAACCCCCAAATCCAATACCCGAGATTCGTACCTTTCCATTTCATAAAACATAAAAGATAAAAATAATCTTCCTCAACCTTAACCTTAGCGTAGTAACTCCTTACTAGCATTCCTATTCCCCTAGAGAACGATATCAATACACGTGGCTTACCCTAATTACTACACTACAACGATTAGGTTCACTGCCTAGGGTGTTATAAAACTTGCTCGAAGAAAAGGAAGTTTCCTTGACCCCGAACGACGCGTGTAGCGTTATCAGGGTCCTAAACTGGATTGTCCAGGAGCCATTTGACCGGTCAGCTCATCAAACGTAACGTGAATTGTTTCCATGATATCTCGGGTTCTTTTGTTGTAGATTCGATAACCTTTTCTGTTTGGTGCATATCCAACAAATACTTCAATATCCGCTTTAGCTTTCAATTTACCTAAATCTTGTCCGTCATTCGTTGGATAGCATAAAGCACCAAACACACGAAGATATGATAGATCAGGTTTTCAATTGTGGACAAGTTCGTATGGAGTCTTTCCATGAGATGTGTGAATTAGAGATCAATTTTGAGTGTAACAAGCAGTGGCAATAGCTTCACCCCATAAAACATTGGAACCTTTGAGTAAATCAAGATTGTTCTTGCAGCTTCTACAAGAGTTCGATTTAGTCTTTCAACTACACCGCTCGCTGAGGAGTTCGAGAACACTTCTTTGAGGACTGATTCCAACATTTTCATAAAATTCATTGAGTACTTTATTAACAAACTCGGTTCCATTGTTAGTTCGATTTATTCGAACTATTTTGTTGAGTCGATATGAAGTTGTTTAATGAGTTTAATGATGACATATGGAGTTTCGTCCTTTGTCCTCAAAAACTTAACCCAAGTGAATCGGGAGTAGTCATCAACCACTACTAACACATATCTCTTCCCATTAATAGTTTGCACTCTCATTGGACCGCATGATCCATATGAAGGGTATGAAGAACTTCCATTACGTAGTTTTTGGGTTTTGGTTTGTGGGCATATTTCGTGCTTTTTCCCAATTGACAAGTCGAGCAAAGATGATCTTTTCATATTTTAATCTGGGTAAGCCTCTGACAAGATCCTTTCTGGAAAGGTTGTTTATGGTACCAAAGTTCAAGTGATTGAGACGATGATGCCATAACCAAGACTTTGTTTTAGAAGCCTTTGACAGCAAGCAGATTGGAGAGGACTTCATCATGTCGTCAATATAAATGGTTTAGAGGTTTGAACCTCGAATACCTCTTAATAATTCTACACCATCAAGTTCTCTAACGAAACAAGTATGTTTTCTAAAAGCTACTTCTAGATCGGAATCACAGAATTGACCAACAGAGAACAAATTATGACCAAGACCTTCCACATAATATACCCTGGAAAGTACACTTTTACCAACCACATAATCTCCATAACCCATAATAGCTCCAAAATGGTCGTTCCCGAATCTAACTATCCCGATGAATTTACTCACGGTTCATGAGCCGCGACCGGTCGCCAATCATATGCTTGGAACATCCTCGAGTCCGGTACCACGTAATCGATTTGAACGATCTGCAGCTTGAACATGCACAAGAATGGATAATCGATAATTGGGATCCCCATGTAAGAATGGGTTCCATTTGGTTAGTAATGATGATTGGAACACCCACATCGAAATAGAAACATTCATATCGTAAATTGAGGCAATGGAATCATTATGAATAGATGCGATACTAATGTCCGCTTTTGCCCTATTCAAAGTATGTTCACTTCTTAAGGAATGGTTCTACCAAGAGGCATCCATTTTCTATTGGGCATTGCACGATTATCCTTATGGGCAATGGTATCCATTGATAACCCGTCTTACTAAATGTTCTTCCTGGGCTTCCACTATTTTCTAACTTTCTTTCGCCTTTGCCTTTTGCCTTCTTAGCATGATATTTTGCATTAACAATGTTAATCGGAGATTTGACAAAGATTAGACAAAACATTCACACCACATTCATGATTAGTAATGTAATTCAAGCGTACATCATTACAAGGTTTGCAAATAGTATCGAATTTGAATTAATTACAAGACGCATATGGCTAATACTAGAATCAACACGATTCGCTTTATTCTACTCAAACTTAAAGTTCCTAGGTTGGTGTTCTACTCTCTTCCAATGCACATTCTTAGCTTGCGAGGTCCTATCATTCCTTGTATTGTCTTGAGACTTTGACCGCTCGCTTTAATGTCACCGATTACTCTGTAGAGGAATGGGAACATTAGTTGGTTTTGCTACTCTTTGCATCTCCTATTTAGATGTCGCCGATCCGAACTACATGCAGCACACTAAGGTTCACTTTCTTAACACTAGAATTGCTGGATTTGTACTCCTAGAAGGCACACTAGAGTTCGCTTTCTTAGCACTAACAGATCCGAATCAACTACTGAAGGCACACTAAGGTTCACATTCATAACATTGGGCATTGAATGGATTTCATGCTTGGCACTAGGCATAGAACAAGGAATCAAAGGATTAACTCTCTCGCCTAAGGACTTAGGGCATATTGTGATTAAGCATTCTAGAAGTTCTTGAGATCGTTAGGCATATAAGCATGCATGCCCAATTGCATTATCAAGTGGTTTCTCTAACTTATCCTCTTCAACAATCTCACGGAGACATTCTAGACAATCCTTAAGGTATGAGAAATATGTTTGAATTGCAAGTTTGTTATTCCTAAGATGAGGGGAACATATTTCACGATAAAGCATATTTATTACAAGAGAACCTTTGATACACCATTCTCCCCATTGGTCATTGGCATTTTCCTTTTACCTAGCTCTTCGATTCTCAATTTCCTTTTGCAATGAAGCTATTTGTTCGTTATTTTGTTACAAGTGACCTTTATTGATTCAAATAACTCATTGAAATGACGTTTAACCTTTTCATTTTCTTCTAGAAAACTTTCATTTTCCTTTGTAATGCATTTACTAAGTTTTGAAGATGAAACGTTTGAGAATTCGAGAATCTAAAGGAGGAGGCATTTGGGAGCCACCACATTGTTCTTTTCACCCTTTAATTGAGAGATTTGGGCTTTCAACTTTCTCGATCGTGTTACAATGTGCTTGAATCTGCTCATCACGCTTTGTTTATTTGAAAACTACATCAAACTCGAGCATCCGAGATGTCTTGATATTTGAAGTTTTGACATTTTCTTTAAGATGTTGATATTTTAGTTGTAAATTAAAATGCTCAACCTCTAGTTTAGAAAAATGTTTAACCAAATTGTCGTGATCATCCAGTTCAATTTTCTCATTTAGTTTAGAATTAGTCTTTTCAAGCTCAATGACACGATCATGGGAGACTTTCAGGGCAACAAATAATTCATGAAATTAAGAGGCATTAACGGAACAATTTGTAGCAGTGAAAAACACATCTTGAGCAACACATTCAGAAATCAGATTTTCATTCAGTGTATGCAAGTTCTTCCTCTCAATCTCATTATATTTTAATTCTCGCTCATAGTCACTAACCTCAACGATCATTGCGTTAAATTCCTTTTCCATTTCTTTAATGTCTAAATTCATTCCCTTTTTAAGACTTTCAAATTGATCTTTTAGTTGTTTAAAGAAGGGCATGACTTCAGTTAAATAACATTCTTTCATTTGCTCAAAACCCCTTTCCCCTTCACTCATACCAGTGGGTGTGATCCTTTTCTTAAAAGTTTTCTCAAAATCAACAAATAGTTGAAAAATAACATATTGACCGATTAAGGTCTTGCTTTTAGTGGCAATAGTCCTAGGAACTAAATGCATTGGTGTATTGGGAGGATACACGATCAAGAAGGCATTTTCCTAAAGGGTGGTTTGTTACAACAAGATTCTCTCGCTTTTTTTGATCTAAATCCTTTTTCCAACACTTGTTCGGTGTTAACAACGTCCCGAGGCTTAAACTTGTTCAAGGAAATCCAATTCTCCTTCTTGTAATCATGGGGTGTGATAGTTATTTTCTTCTCTCTACATTTAGGATCATCTAGTTTCTTGTTCATCTTTTCCTAGTGACTTCATCGATTTCTTATCTTCCTCGATTACTCAACAAACTAGGTTTCTGCCTAGGCTTAAGGATTTCATTGCCATCATAAAGTACCTTATGAGCATTTCTAGCCTTTTTAATGACCTCTGGATTTGGTTCCTCAACAAGGGTAATGCTATGCTTATCGCTTAAGACTCTATGCTTAGTGATCATGTGAGCGATCAATGGTGTTCCCTTGTACGCATAATTTGTTTTCAAGCTTGTTTTTCAAAGTTTTGATTAGAAAATCTTTCAAAAGTTTTGATTCCTTAGCATTGAATTCTTGCTTAAGCTTTTCACATTTTCTTGAAGTTCTTGTTTTGCTTAGCGCTTTAGAAAGTTTTTCTTGTAAGGAGTTTAACTCTTGTTTTAATACTTCTTCTCTAAATTACTTTTTCTAATGATTGTGCGCATTTGGTCATCCATTTCCCGCTCACGAGTGGTCAACTCAAATTTAGCACGTTGTTCATAAATAGCAACACGCTCTTTATAGGCATTCGCCGAGACAACGGAATCATCGGGGTACATGCGTTGAATTCATCAAAGACATAGTCATCATTGACGGAAGATGATTACTTGGTACAATCTCACTTTCACTTTGCTTCACATATTGATCATATGGGACAACATTGCTATTACCCACATTATCAATATCTCGATTCATAAGTCTCAAGAGATTGTACTTCATTATGCATCTTCGCTCATCAACATCATCATATAGTTTTAATACCTCGAAATGATTTTGTCTTTGGATGGACCAGTTTGTTGTGGTGAAGAAACTTTTGGAGAAACCATAGGTGAGATGCTAGCCATGAAGATTGTTTGAGCGATGGGTTCATCATCTACATCAAAGTCAAATGCATCACAATCGCCTACTTGAAAGGCATTCGATGATTATGACCTATCTCCTTAATCTTGCTCATCAACGCCAAGATCATAAGTCTTGGCATTCCTTCACCTGTAAACAAGAACTCCTCTTCATCCAAAGTGCTCCATTGTCCCGAGCTTGCACAAGCAACATCTTATCCTCAAGTACTCAAGATTCAGTGGAAGTTTTGAGATGTACAATTCCTTGCAATGTGTCCCTCACCACCACAGTTGTAGCATTTGATAGGCTTCGTTTGTCCTTGATTTCCAATCCTTCCTCGATTCTGATTTCCACCATAGCCACCACCTACTCCACCCCTTCTCTGATCAAACTGCCTTTCTTGAATAGGCTGCACCATAACCTTCCCATCTCTGACCATGGCTTGATTGTGTGGATTGGATGTTGTTTTGAGGTTGTTGTTGGTGTGTGGGAGAGTGTTCATGTTTTGACTGATCATGAGAGCTAGTTGATTAATGAAGTTTCCCACGGATGCATCAGCATCAGGTTGTTTGAACATTGGATCGGTAATGAGTTTGTGATTACCATTACCCATGGGTATAACTTGAGAAGCTTTGGTGGTAATCCCAACATTTGTGTAAAAAGCAGTTGAATCATTTGTTGAGCTTGTTTCTCCTGATTGGTTTTGAACTGTTCCAGAATCCTTTTTTCAAACATAGCATGTCTTTCATTCTGGAGAATGAAGGCATATAGTTGCTCATAGTTTGTATTCTTCAATCCTTTAGTGAGCTTCACAGAAGTGACAAACTTGTGCCATTCAGGATTCATGTTATTCACAAATTTTGAGTTCAGCTGAATGTTAGGCATAGTCATTTTGATGTTTCTCATGTCATTCACAAGCTTATGGAATCTCACATAGTACTCATAGACACTCTCATCAGGTTTCATCTTGAAATGCTCAAATTCATCATATAGTTGTGATTCTCTATCTTCAATCACAATTCGAAACCCATGTAAGCATCTTGACATTATCCCATATAGCCTTTGCTTCAGTGTTGTGATTGATAAGCTTGTAGATGTCTTTTGGAAGACCTTGCAGTATAATGTTAGAAGCCCTGATATCTGCATCGAATCTCTTCTTCTCCTTATCATCGAGCTCATCATACATCTTTGGTCTATCCATTCCGTAAATCAAAGTCCCATCTTCAGCTGTATCAATTATGTCTCTAGTAGTTTCAACCCGATAAGGTCCTTCATCAATGGATTTGAGAATGTTAACCCCATTTTCCTTTCCAAGACAAGATAACTGATTCGTTGAGCCCAAGAGTCGTGAGTCGATTACATCAAGCATGGGTGGATTAGTATCTCGAACCATTTGCTTGAACATCCTCGGAAACAAAGGAGATGATTGTAGGAATGTTGGTAGACATGTTAATGATTAAACGGATTTTATAACTTTACGATTAAACCGGAAATAGATTCTTTCATTGGATTTTACTAAATCAAGAGAAACCGACATACATGACGAGTCAACCAAGTCGCTAAGAAAACTCGAACCAAGTCGCTAAGCACCAAGTCGCTATAATACCAAGTTGCTAAGACACGGTCAAGTCGCTAAATAACAACTCGCTAAGCACCAAGTCGCTAGCAAAATTTTGACAAAAAGTCGCTAAGCACCAAGTCGCTAAGTTGTCAAGTCGCTAAAGAGCAACTCGCTACACCAAATCGCTAACACCAAGTCGCTAACAAACTTAAGTACAAGTCGCTAACTTTCACCAAGTCGCTACCCGTAGTGGAGTATCTACTAAGTGTACTGTTTGTCGGCTTGTCTCAATAGACAAGTCGCTAGCTCAACTCGCTAAGACCTTCAACTATAACTCGCTACCAAATTACAAAGCAAGTCGCTACCAAGACAACTTATCCGTGGCTCAAGTCGCTAGCTAGAAAATCACATAAACACCACTTTTCAATCCAAAAACAACCCAACCACGATGATTCAAGCTTACCAACTGAAAACCCAATCACATACAATGATTCTAAACACAAAACTACACCCAAGATTCAAACTTTTGCACTAGAAATGATCCAAATGATGCAAAAACCACTAAACTTTTTCAAACTCTAAAACCACCTAAAAGTCACTAGAAATCCAAAGATATGTAAGAGATGATCAAACCATGGCTCTTGATACCATTTGTAACATATTGGATTTCATAAACACACTAAACCATAAGATCAAATAGGCGTACAATATGATTCTAGAGAGAGAAAGTTAGGGGTTTAGGAACTTTAGTGAGAGAAAGAAATGTAGGACCTTACAAATATCAACCTTATCACTTTACCAAGCAAACCCAACACGTATACAAGTATAACCACGTGAAACAAACACAAACAAAGCTTAGAAATAAGATGAGAAAGATGGTGACTTGATGTAATATTCGTGTATGTGAGAGGATAAGATAAACACAAGATGTTGTATATTCAATAAAGAAAAACACACACACACACACACATTCAAGCACACCCCTCAAATGACCATTTGAGGGGTATTTATAGTACAAGTAACTTAAAACCCTAAAGGCTTTGCTTGGGCTTTTCGTGGGTTTGCAATGGGCTTGGGATGCTTAAGCTTATACAAGGCTTAGCATACGCGTAACATTTAACCAATTAGATTAGCCCAGTCCACGAGCCCGTTGACTATTCTATCACGATATCTAACACACATTATAAAGTTCCTAAACGTGAATGACCATCACTTCTAATAAAACTATTAAGGCTAACAAGAAAAGTCTTATTATGAGCTCCAACTCTCTACCTTGGGAGGTAGAGAGTATTTATAGTCATTACATAAATCGCCACCTATTGGGCTGTGGATCAGGCATACAGTGGGTAAAGACCCGTCCGTCCTCCACGGTGTTACGTAAACTAAATACTACTTAACTTATAATAATCTACGACTACGAGCTTTCTAACGATTACATATACTTGAAGTCACCGACTCTTTAATAACTGGATTTACTAAATCCTAACACTTTTGGCCATTATACCAACAAATCCAACAATCGTATTCGTTCCTCATCTAACACAAGGAATCAGGCTGTTGTGAACAATGGACGAGTTGAAGTTCAGAATCGTGGTTATGGTCGTCAGATGGGCGGTGGTCAAGGGTTTAATGCTATGGGTAGGAATAACAAGAGCTCAAGTGGTGGAGCAGGAAATGCTCGAATGGGGTGAATGGTCTTCGATGCTACAACCGCAATGAGAAGGGACACTGGCTAATGCATGCCCAAAGCCGAGGACTAGGGCGGTGCTTATCACAAGGAGGCTTTACTTTTGGCTCTTAAGGATGAAGTGGTGGAACTCTCACGTAAAAAGAACGAGCTTTATGGCGGATGCACTCGGATGATGATATGGAGGACTTGCAGGACAATGCAATTGTTATGTTGATGGCTAGTATGCATGAGTTACACATGAGTGACACAGCCCAGTGTATGAGGCCGATGGCTTGTCTCGGTACCCGAACAAACCATATTTATCTCGATCTAATATCTCCGCCAACATCCGAATCCAAGAGGCTCGGGATTGTTCAAAATGAGTCGTCCACATCTCATTCCGACGATTTTCAACTAGACCCCGTTGTTACATTTGACGTCAAGATGACCTTATGGTTTCCTTTGATAATCAAATTGACTCCGTGGTTATACTTGAGGATCTCAATAATGATCATGTTGTGACTCACGTTGAACACACCGAACTTTTGCCTCGTCCAGATGTTGATATGTTGCTTAAAAACCAACAATCCATAGTGGAAGAATGTCGTGCCGTAAATGAGGACTTAAAAAGCAAAAATGCACTGTTAACCAAGGATTTTGAATGTTTAAAAATGCAACTCAACGTTTTCAAAACTCAAGAAAAACGTGAAAAAGGTTTTGAAGCCGCTTTTGCTAAATCTCATCAAAACGAAAAATATTTAGAGACGGATCGTGATCTAGCCGCTCAAGAATGCTTTGTTATCCAAATAGAACAAATGAAACATGAACATAAAAAGCAAATTAACGCTCTCACCTTGGAAAATCAAAAGCTAAGGTTTGAGTTGTTAACTTGTCAAAAAGCAGTTCTCTGCATACAAAAGCATTCAACGAAACGAATAGATGATCATCTTGAAGAAATTATCGCTTGCAAAACAAACTTAAAGAGTTTAAAACTATTGTTTACAAACATGGTGAGTCAAGAACAACTATTGAAAAGTTTACTTTAAAACCCAATCCAAATGGATATGGACGAATCTTGCGATTACAAACCTAAGCTTTCTACCAAAGCATTCAAACCAAATCACGAAGTTTCGGTCGAGTAATATAAAATTGATAATTACATTATGAGTGTTGTTGAATATCATCGTCAAGAGGAATTAGATGCGAAAGGCGAGTCGATCAAATTAGCAACCGTGTTTATAACAAACCTCATAACTAGTCAAAAGCGGTCACTTTCACACACAACGGATTCTTCTAACACACCAAGGATTATCATAAAAGCGTCGAGTCTTCTAATGTTAATCCCCAACCCGATTATGCACAAATTTATGGTCCTTTACCTTCCATCGCTGAAGTAAATTCAAAACACGAAAATCACAAAATTCTTAGATATTTTGACCTTTTCATGGTGACCTCAAACTTTTACAACATGAGATAGAATATCATTCCGAAATCAAAGTTCAACATTTTCAATCGCCTCATGCACGAGAACAAAGAGACATTTTCGGAAAAATCTTTTACCAAATGTTAAAAATTTGAAAAATTGTGCATTGTCTTGGGAGCAGGACTTTCATAAGGAACTTGGATTGATGAAGGTCGTTTCGAGAAAACAAAAACATCTATTTCTAATACTAAACGTAAAAGAAAACGTTGAGAAAAGATGTTGATCAACTCTTGGAAGATGTTATCATCTTGATATCCATAATGTTGTGTTATTTAATTCTTTGCCACATGCATCGATTATATCTCTGCCGTCATTGTTGATAATGTTGTAATCATGAGAAATCGATAATGTGCATCGATCGAGTCTTTAAAACCGAAAATGAACGATTGATTAATGAGCTTTCAAATGCAAAACGTCTTCTTCAATGGTGTCAAAAGATTGTCGAAATCGTGAACTTGCTTTGCAAAACAAAATCAACCAGCTTGCAATCCAAAACGTTTAATCCAAAATTTGAGCAACTGGATGATCAAACGTGTCTTTGAAATGTCAAATCTCAAAATATGAACAAGAACTTGTAAAAGTTAAGCAGAATATGGTGTCATATTTGATTTACTTAAAAGACTCGTGATGAAGCATCAAACGAGCTTGATCATTTTCTTGCACACACTAAGGAAGTCATGAATTTTTCGAAAAATCTTCGTTATGAAAATCAAGAATTGGTGCACACTTTCTTTAAGTTAAGAGAAATGTTAGGAAAGTATGAACAACTTCCGCCTACCGTGATTAAGAGAATAGCACCAGTAACACTTAGTAATCGTGAACCTAGAATCCCTACTGCCAAATCACAAGTTGCTAACGTGCTTCCTTCTACTGAAACAGGAATAGTTGCCTCTTTTCCAAACGCCCGCACTTCACAGCCTAGAAGCAATACAAGGAAGAATATGAAGTTGCGACCTAAGAAAAGAACAACAAAGAATGCTGAAGTAGAAGAACACCCTAGGACTATGAATAAGACTCGCGTTGCCTCCACTATAGATATTGCGTCTGGCAAATGTAATAGAAATAGTGATGTAACGAATGCTAAACCTTTAAGCACTTTTGATATTCAGTCTGATGCATCTTATGCTATTTGTCGTAAAAGTATGAATTCTGATTGTCATGATAAATGTGTTGCTAAAGCTATCATCTCTCGTTTACGGAATTCTAAGAATCGGAATACCTCTAGGCCCACTAATCTTTCTAAGTCTGTGCTTGGTAAACCGCCTCTTTAGATTCTAAGAAACGCATTGTTGTCCTGTAGCTCAGCTTTCACCTCCAAAGAATGTAGTACCACCTAGTGCATTCACTAAGACTAAAGCAACTACTAGTTATAGATGGCGAAATGGATATATAACACACTAGGATTTAAATGGATGCCTAAAGTTATTGATGTGTGTGTGTCTACTATAATCGCTCTGGAACCCTCTAACATTTCGGGTTCCACATCTACTTCTATTCCATCCGTGTCGCATGTGTAATGCGTGTGATACGATCATTCTCTCGGATTGTTGATAGCGGATGGTCCCGACACATGACGAGCAATCTTAAACCGTTATCAAACTTTATTGCAAAGTTCATTGCAATGTCGATTCGGAATGATCACTTGGCTATCATGGGCTACGGATACTATATCAATGGGAACATCGAAATTAGCGAGGGTTTATTATGTGGAAGGCCTCGGTCATAACTGCTTTTAGTAGGTCAATTATGTGATGGAGATTTGGAGGTTGCTTTAAGGGAAATATTGTTTCATTCGTGATCTACAAGGGAACGACCTTATGTCCGCTCGTAATTCAAGTCTTTACACTATCTCTATGCAAGACATGGTTGCTTCATCTCCCATCCGCTTACTTTCAAAGGCAACATCAACAAAATCTCGCTATGGCACCGTCGTCTCTCACATTTAAACTTTCAAACTATAACCAATCTTGCTCGACACAAACTAGTTGAAGGTCTCCCACGATTCCGTATTCTAAAGATCACCTTTGCTCGACCAGAACAAGGGAAAAGCACTCGTGCTCATTTTCCTTCAAAGGTGGAACACGCTCTTAGCATGTGCTTCATCTTCTTCACATGGATTTGTGTGGCCCGACACGCTGCAAGCGATCAATGGCAAACGCTACATCTTAGTAATTGTTGATGACTATTCACACCGGACTTGGGTCTACTTTCTTGAAGCAAAGACCAAGCTCCACGGTGATCATCACCTTTCTCATGAAAATACTGGTTCATCTCGAAAACACCGCCGGACAAATCGAGCAGACAAAGGAACCGAATTTGTTAACCAAACTCTTCGTGAATTTTATGAGAAAGTGGGAATTGACATCGGACATCTATTACACGTACACCGTAACAAAACGGAGTTGTTGAAAGACGAAACCGAACGTTAGTAGAAGCGCAAGAACAATGTTAATCAATGCTAAACTCCCATATTACTTATGGGCGTGTCGATCATCGCATGCTATACTCAAACCGTTCTATGATTACAAAGCCACAACAAAACACCTTTCGAACTTATGCATTAGGAATTGAAAATTCCATAAGTAAAGTATCGGTCACCCCAAATATAATCTAGTATAAGTTAGCTCGTAGACATATCGTTAATTCGTTATTTATCGGTTTATTAGTTAGTTATTAGTTTAGTTTAGCATAGTGTAACACCGTGGAGGAAGGACGGTCTTTACCCAGCTGTATACCGATCCACGTGCCGTCGGGAGGTCGTTTAGTTTGTAACCTATAAATACCCTCTACCTTCCAAGGTAGAGGGTTGGAACTTCTAATCTAATATTTTACACTTTTGTTTATCTCTCTAGAATTCCCTCTCTACTCTCTTCATCTCTATAACAATGGCATTCATATACTATCATCATTCTAGACCACCCGAATCATCAAACAACATAATATTCACGATCCTACAATTGGTATCAGAGCCATGGTTGTGTTGTCTTTGATGATTCGTACGGTTTTTATGCGGTTTTGTATGGTTGTTTGAGGCGGTTTTTCATGTGTCTTATGATGTTGTGATGTCTCGTGTTTAATGTTCGGTTATGTTTGGTCTTAACAAAGAAATAATTGTTTTTGAGCAGTTTTAAAGGATTAATGAATCTGGTTCGAAAAGCTTTAACTGTTTTTTTTTTGGGTTGATGATTAAATCTCTTGCTTGTTGATATAATGTTCTTAACTGGTTCATTAATGAGGCTTTTATCGGTTCTTCGCTGTGCTTTGGTCAAGTTTCATCTTAGTGAGTTGCCTAATTCTTACATGCGAGTTGGTCAGGTCATGTTGGCTTGCTTTTGAGCGAGTTGTTACAGCTGCGTGTTGGGTTTGCTAAGTTGCGAGTTGCAGCATTCTTGAATGCGAGTTGTTTCATTTGTCCAGATTCATTTAACTGGTATGCGAGTTATGTACTTGCATTCTTAAATGCGAGTTGTTATAACATTTTTGAAGAGCAAGCGAGATGCTGTCAAAATGTCCAGATGCAATGGATGTTAAGCGAGTTAGGGTTACTGGTCCTGTTTTAATGCGAGTTACTTAACTCGCATATAGCATAATTGCACTTGCTTTTGAGCGAGTTGCTGCTGATGCGAGTTGTTAACTTAACTATGCGACTTTTCATATGCGAGTTGGGTATGATATGAGTTGGGACTGATGCAAGTTGGGAAAGATGAGAGTTGGAAGTGATGCGAGTAAAAGATGCGAGATAGAGATGATGCGAGTTAAAGATAATGCGAGTTAGAGATGATGCAAGACAGTAAATGAAGAAGGAAATGATTTGCTAACAACCAAGAATCAAATCCATTTTCTACTACAACAAATCCTAACCCGTCCACCTCATAATCAAACAACTTCCATTCTTATCCCATCCTCCTCCAACATCAACAAGAATCTAATTATAACATGACCATGTGATCTCAGTGTGTTCAAACATCTCACTAATCCTGTAAAGATTGTTCGAACATCAACATCATCGATCAACTTTAAACATATACTTCTGAATACTATCCGAAAACTTCAATGAAGGAACAAAACTTAACATTTCATTCACTCATTATTTCGAAAACAAAAATATATCAATCTATCTCAGATTGTGTTCGTGTCTATCAACCCATTCAAAGACTCGAAACATTCTCTTCACTAATCCAATCTTATTATAACCACAAGACTGGACTTAAATTAAGTACAAGATCTCATCTTTCATTCTTTCGGTGTAATAAATGTCACATCAAAACCATTCAAGGTCAAGTAAACGAAAGAACTAATCATCCTCCCTGATCTAGACTCTATCAAATGACTCGTAATAGACCATCTTGTTTGAAGTCTAAGCTTCATTCATATTCGAACACTTAAAGATAAATGAAAGCAACAAGGTTGTTACTTCACTTTCTTGTTTCGGTTGAATCAATAATCAAAAACTCATCACATCATAAACCTACCTTAGACCCAATGAACCTTGAAGCCGAAACTAGGACCTCTTGCCATCCCTGTGGCAAGGTCGTTATGAGCCTTCCCTGTGGCTTTGATGTCCAAGCTCTTACCATCCCTGTGGTTGAAGTCAAATGAGATACCTAAGTGCATTGGTTTAGTGCTTTGATTAAGCTTTGAAATACTTTAAAGGGGCGGACTGAGTTTGAAATAGAGGATTTCTTAGGTGGGTGGCGGATGTTTTTGAGATAATGATTTAGGGTTTGAGTTAAGATGAAGATTATTAGGGGTATGAAAGTGTGGTAGGCGGATGAATTTGATGAGAGAAATTAGGGTTTCAAGGATGTGATTAGCAGAGAATGAGGCGTGGTATATGTGAGTAAAATTAGGGTAATGGGTATGAGTTGTTGCGTTTAATACCCATCCTTTTAGGGTTTGACCGGATTTAATGAATGTTGGGCTGAAATCAAATTCAGCGGAATATCAATATGGGCCGTGTGATTGTGTGATTTTCTTTGGGCCGAACGATTATGTATTTTATGTGATGGACCCATCGGGTCTTAGGCCTGGATAATATTTTGTGGTGCTAATATGGAGTATGGACTACACTAGATAATGGGCAACGTGTTGATGTTATTGAAATGAAATGGTCCGAGTTTTGGAAATATTTATTTGTGTTAGTGTATTTTGAAGAATTTTGGAAAGGGTATTAATTTGATCTCATGGGCAACTTATCAATCTACTTGAAATTCATGATAAGCCATGAGTTATGCTCATGATTTGGATCTGATATATTTGACTACGTGTTATATGATGATGATATTTGATCATGAGAGTTGATAAGATGGTGTGATTTGTTGTGGAGTAAGGGTTGATTCTTTGAGTTAAACATTTTCACGGAAAATACTTTGTCACGGCTTGAACTAAATGTTGAACAATATTGACTACGGGGTTGTTTGTACGATATTTCTCATTTGGATTTGGAGTCAGGTTTTTCAGGCACGTTTACTTATTTCGTCTTCCTTCTTTCTACCCTTTCGCGAAGATGACTTGTTTGGGCGTTTATAGAGGGTGATGAAGACTTGACTATTTAGTTACGTTTGTGATTCTTTCTCACTTAACCCACAACGCAGCTATCACTTCGGTGTCTCACACAGTTGAAGATACGTCAAGAGGATTTGTACATTGGGTACACCGTTTCTTTTTCACGAGGATGAGTACAAGTTTAAGTAACAAATCTGGGGAATTCTACTTCATGATCAAGTTTGGTATATCGGGTTTACTTCTCCATGTGGTCACTACAATAGCCGACAGAATGCGTGAATGATGTGTTTACCAAAGTATTGATTGGATGGTTGATGATGTTGGATATTGAACCGTTGATGAACCACTGCATGTTCCCCTAAAACAGATATTCACCGAAACCAACGTTGTCATACCACATTCAAGCTGACATTGTTTACGGTTTTGTCTTGATTTTGTAAAATCCCGTGAAAGAACCTATTTCTCGGTTTAAATCATAGACTTGTAAAATCCCGTGACGATGGAAACATCCTGGTAATAGTAAAGTGCATTTCCGGATCTATCTTACGGTTTACTCTTGGTTTTGTAAAATCCCGAAGAAACTATTTTTGGTTTAAACCAGAGAGTTGTAAAATCCGTAATGATGGAACCATCCCGGAGAAAAGGAAAGTGTATTTGGGATCTTTTCGATGTTGGTGCTACGATTTACCTTGAAGAAGGATAAAAGGTGTACTTCATGAATTGGATGTGTGTTTGGATATCCGTCATGGCGGTTTGGTTATTACATGGTTTTACGGGGTTACGTGCTTCTAACCATGGTCGGGATGAAACCATTATCATAGATCACTTAAAACGTCAAAGGAGGCTAGATGTGAGCTTTTAACCACAAGATGTGACAACGGAGTTAATTCACTATTATTTATTTGAGGTTGAAGTGAAATATCACGGGCGAGTGTACTTAGTATCTGAAGGTATCGGGGATGGTTGGATGAAGATTCTTCATGATCCTTGTTCGAGCTTATTATCAAAAACAAAGACTTGGAAATCTAGTTATTGTTGTGTGTCTTTTACCTTTTCTTTTACAACTTGGGGGAATTGGGCTCTTACCACCACAAAATAACTATCACTTTAAGGAGTTACGTTGTAGTGCTCAGTGTCACATTGAATTGTGGATTTTCAAGAAGTGATGTACGTCTTATACTTGATGGTTGGTTGGTTGATGAGTATAGAGTACATAGAGAGTACTTAGATATGCTAATGGAAATCGGCACCGCTTTTTGTTACATATGTGCAAGTTTAAGTCATGAGTTCGGGGTAGTTTACTTCAAGGTCAAATTCATCATATTGGGTTTTCTCCATTAGCTGTCACGACAAAAAGCCTACTGAATGATGCCAAGAGAGTTGAAAAGAGATAGATAATGACGTATGAACACAACAGTTCATGCCTCGTACTCTAAAGAAAAGAAAAGTGTACGTTTCAGTGCGTTTTATCTTTGAAACAAGAGAAATCTTCTAATGACGTATGAACACAACAGTTCATGCCTCGTTCTCTAAAGAAAAGAAAAGTGTACGTTTCAGTGCGCTTTATCTTCACAAGAAGAGAAATCTTCTTATGACGTTTGAACACATCAGTTCAAGCCTCGTACTCTAAAGAAAAGAAATGTATGCGCTTGATGCGCATTATCTTGGAAGAAGAAATCTTCTTATTATGACCATTCTCATCAACATGCTTCATGCTTTTCCATGCGCTTGGTCCATCAAGTGAACCGACTCATCGATAATTACTCTTATTCCACTTGCTAAATATAATGAAGATGGCGACATCATGTGCTAATTTTGCGGGGAGAAGTGTGAGTAGAATACATTTGGATGATAATCACTTGTTTAATCAAGAATGGCATCTCCGTATGCAATTCTTGAGGGGGAGAAGAAGTGTGAATTTTTTGCATGGTTGATTGATATTTGAGAATAAATGGTCAAACGGCTCCAAACTCATGTAAGAACCGAGCTTCTTATTATCGGGTCATCTTCACATGATTTTTCTTCTAAGAGCCGTTGGTTGACATATTCACACGGGCTGATGATTGATCGACAAAGTGCTTTCGGTTAATGCTTCACGTACACATCAACATGATGATTCCGAACAACCTTTCTGTTCTTGTTTGATGTGATTGTTTGCTTGGTGTTACCATTTCGTGTGTTCGTTGCGGGCTGATTGCCGATTTCCTTGATGAACATCTTTTTGTTCTTGTTTGATTGGGAGGGATTTTAGTTAAGGGATTTGCAAGATGTAAGTTAATTGGGATGCTTTTGGTGTGATGAAGATGTTAACTATTTATTCCCCAACCGGACAATCTAAAAGAAGGTCGAGTCTACGATCGGTTCTACATTTTCGATGTATGTTAGAAGACTAAAAGGCGAGTTGCATTTGACTATCAAAAGACTTCTTCTTATTCGGCATTTATCAAGCAGTTGTCGGTTTAGGGAGAGCACTAATGGGGAGATTGAAATGCCAAATTTAATCCCTAATTAGACTTGCTCACGTTATTCTTCAAAGAAGTTGATTCTCACAAAGACTTCAAGCGATCTTCTCAATGCATTTCTAGTATTTGAGCTTATAATGTTTTTTGATTACAAGTATCAAAACCAAAGAAGGAGGAAGGAGACAAGCACCTAAACGCGAGTAAACTTGATGAACTTAATACTTCTAAGTAATTGAAGATATCCCGGGAAGACAAATGTTATTACCGTAGAGAAACTCAAGGTTTGACTCATGGCGAGTAAACTTGATGAACTTAATTCTTCTAAGTGATTGAAGATATCCCGGGAAGACAAATGTCATGACCGCAGAGATACTCAAGGTTTTACTCATCAAGGCTTTTAGTGTTATTATTCCAACGACGTGGGGGAAGTGATGTAAAAGAAAGTTTCTAAAGATAAAAGAGGTACACAAGTGCGTGATGATCTCGATGCTATCACAATCATCAGGGGAGAGAGAATTGTGTACATTGGGGGCGCTCAGTTGTTTCACTTGAAGGCTTAATCAGTGATTCAGAGATATAATCACTTACTTGAGTTGACATCCATGATTGTCATCCACAGAGATAATCGATAACTTGGCACGCTTCTTCAATGTTATCGCTATTCCTTCCTTGGGTATTCAGATACTTGGATACTTGAGCTTCATACACGATCATCGGGGAAGAAAAATGTGAACATGGGAGGTGTTTTCATTCCCTCATGATGTGTATTCGGAGAGCTCTTAGGTATTGGTGTACTTGGGTTCTTGAGCTTCATACACGATCATCCGGGAAGAAAAATGTGAACATGGGAAGGTGTTTTCATTCCCTCATGATGTGTATTCGGAGAGTTCTTGAGCATTATACAAAGAGGTGATGCATCAATTTAACTACTTGGGGAACTGTTCTCTTGACACCTTTTGGAATGAATCGCTTGGACTTGATTGGGTATGGAAATTGAGAAGATTATTTAAATGTGGGATGATACGTAGCTGTTGTTCTATTGGATGATATAACCTCGAACGATGAATCACGGTGATTATTCTTAAAAGGAGCAGCAGGATCAATGATAATGGTGTGCTTCTTTGTGCACCTGGCTATAGCAAGCTTGAAATAGAGCTTCGAATCTGCTCAACATAAGTATTTTCGGTTTAGGGGGGAAGCTGCCAAAGTCTCACTTTCAGATGGTTCAATTTCTCTCAACTCATGAGCCTCGAATGCTTTGGTGGTGAATGTTTAAGAGGTGATGACTTCTATCTTCTAAAACGGGGCCGCTCGATATCCTTATCTCGGTACTCGTATCATCATCTTCTTTAACTATATCATCTTAACTATCTTTGTATATATTTATCAAAAACCAAATACAAAAATATAAAACCAACAAAAAGAAAATAGAAAATTATAAAACCAACAAAAATCCATAAAAATTAGAAAATTTGAAAAATACCAAAAATATTGTTTTTCAAGACATGTCTTCTGGTATCGATAACATCTACGGTCTTAGAAATGTCATTCAATAATGGCACGGGACCATAGATGAAGTTCGAGCAGGAGGTCTAAATATTCTTTTCCAATACATGTCTCAAAATATGGCTTACAGTAACCCGCGCTTCAAAATATGGCTTGCAGTTATTTCAGACTGTGACCCGTGCTTAAAACTGTGGTTTGCTATTATTTCAGATAGCAACCCGTTTTTCAAGAAAGGAAAGTGCTGCGCTAAACTAATTTTTCAAATATTTCATGAACTTATCCTAAATACTAATTTGAGGAAAGTATGTCGAAGGACTGCTGTTCCTACACAAATGTTTTTCCGTCTAAAAATTCTTCAGAAAAATATTTGCTGTATTTCAAAATGGTGGAAAATGAGTTGCTTGAAAAATCAATCGATTCGAGTTTTATAAAATTTGCAAACTCAATCAATGACTTCAATAGCTTTTAAACTTTTCGAAAATGAGTCATTGATTGAGGGAGAATATTTTCTAATTTATATCATCTAACGGGCTTTCTTAATTATCCTAATATGCTTAATTAAAATGATGTTAACCTATGTTGAAGGACTAGGTGCCTAGGATATGATTGCTAGGATTAGATGATTTGAGTTTGATGTACACATTATTCCCATACATTTATATGATCGATTGATATGTTACATTGACTTTTATTAGTCGATTCTTTGTTTGGGGATGTCGACCACCATATATACGTGTGTGTGTTCACTAACGTATGCGGTATATTGGTATATAATAATGTTCCCATCCGGATCCCACAATTTAAGATGATTGGATGCGAAAAGAAAGGGTAACTATATCTTGGGTTGACAAATGAAGAAACGGAGCTTAATTGGACTTCTATGGAGAGTTGGCATGAATGCAATGTAAGAGGTCTCACTGCATCAACGGATGGTTTTCTTCTAAGTGATTGAAGAAACGGAGCTTAATTTGACCTCGGTTGGCATTAAATGCAACGTAAGAAGTCTCACCGCATCGTGACGGTTTTTCTTCCAAGCCCTACAAAGATCAACATAAGCTTCTCAACCACCTAACGTATCTTTTGCAGGATACCATTTTTAAACAATTTTTGAAAAATTTGAATAAATTGTTTTGAAAATGGAAAATATTGTTTTGAAAATTTATTGTGCTCGTCTTTGAAAATCACCGGACTTCATTTTATCAAAACTTAAGTCACTCAATCATCGACTACTGTCATGGTTTGAGGGGGAGAGTGATTTTAAATAAAATATTTTCAAACGATATTTCTTCATAAAAGTTTTGTACGTTAAAATGTGTGATCTAAAGATTTAATGTTATATCATGGTATGATTTTTCTTTTGAATCAAGGTCTTTCAAAATGAAATTTTTTCTGTTCTTGTTTGATTGTGAAACTGTTTTATTTTTCTTAAAGATCTCTTAAAACTATCATACCTGACACTAACAATCTTTAATGTCTTAAATTGGTCCTTATTTGTCATTTTTCAAAATCAAATCTTGCCACATCTTTCTCCAAACTTTTCTAAATGATTTTAATCAATTGGGATCACAAATCTCAATTGGTTTGACAGTTTTGATCAGGGGAGAAATCGTGAATTAAATCTCAAATCTATTTTAATAGAATTGGTTTTAGTCCTTCAAAGGCACTCCTGCCTCCATGTGCCAAACAATTTCAATATACATAATGCACATGTTGAGGGGGAGCATTTATCCTAAAACAAGATGAGTATTTAAACAAGGCACATATTCTCCCATGTTTTCTAAACCTTATTAAATCACTTGGATCAAAAATCTCAAAGGGTTTGATATTTTTGATCGGGGGAGAATTTGTAATTTAATAATGAAATTTGATAAAAAGTGATCATTTTGATTCAATTGTGTAGGCTGCTCTCTCATATGTGCTAAACACTTTCAAATCTCGAAGCACATATTGAGAGGGAGCGAATGGTTTCTTAAATGGCTTTTGTGATTCGTGGATGTGCTTCAAAAGAACTCTTGCCTCTATGTGTTAAAATGATTTCTCTTATCCTATGCACATATTGAGGGGGAGAATTTACCAAGAAAATCAAATGGCTTTTTCTATGAAAATAGTGATCAAAGAAAATATTTCAAAGTCCTCTTGCCTCCATGTGCTAAAAAATTTCTAAATCATATGCACATGTTGAGGGGGATGTTTTCTAAATGATCAAAACTATTAAGGTACAAAATGCTTTGATCTCGTATCACAAGTACCTTGATTGTTTTTCCAAATGATTTTTCAATTGGTTTCAAGAAAGAATGAACTGTACCAAAAGACCGACCATTTTACTTTATGCATGGAGTTATAAGGATGGTGAGGTTAGGTATTAGTTCCCACGATCCGCCAAAACGGAGGATCTACCGGGACAATCCACTAGATAGTGTAGAGTCCTTAGGTATATTGAAAAAGGAGAAAATGAGAATATGGGAAGAGTCTTGGTGAGACAAAGCTAATCTTGGAACAAACCCAACAAGGTTCTAGTAATGAAGTCTCGGTAAGCACCGATGGGGTTGAAGAATGAAAAAGAAATGAAATGAGAAAAGGGTGAAAAGAAATAGCCCTCCATTTATTCAACCTTAGGCGAAACCGGTTCAATACATATACTCTTGGTTGTTACCAAGGTAACACCGGTATTGAAGACAAGATGTCATGGACCCGATGGCGCTTACACTAAACTTCCCAAGCTACTCAAGTTCCTCTTAAAAGGACTTGTTTCATTCTCACGGGAACCTACATAATCTATCGACTTTCTCTTAGAGATCTGTTGATATTGAAGAAGGAGACCCTCTCCTAGTCTCCCATAGGAACCAAATGTGCACGATTGAGTCTAGAGCCAAGAGATCATCCACAATATCTCATTAGGACACTTTCAATGAAGACTCTCTGTTTCACACAATGTGGAAAGAGATTATATCTAGAGTCCTCGCATTATCCTTGTGGTATTGCGAAACATCCGAGTGATATGTAAACATATTCACAATGAAGATGGAAAGCCTTCGAGCCAACATCAAACAAGCTCTGGTAGGTGGCATGTGAGATCTATTCAATAGATCAACCATGTGACAACTAAATGAAACTATGGGCGATTCAATCTTTTGAATCAATCATTCAATCTCGGTTCGGGATATGGATTGTGGATACCTTTGACAAACCGGTAGTTATGCTTAAAACTCTTTTCTTTAGCACATCGATTGTGTACTAATTTCTCAAAATAAAGGTGTTTATGATTGATAATTGATTTTCATTAAAACCTTCGTTGTATTGCAAAAACAATTTCTATTGAGCGATACGATTGTTTTCAAATCTCTTTTCATCAATCGGTGAATCTTAATTACCGGGTTCACTCACTCCGTGTTGTCTTCTTTGAGGCGTTCGGTTTGAGAACGGCTAGAGCATTGCGAAACCCCATCAAGGAGATTCTTCGAATTATACCGATCACAGGCAAGACTTGTCTTCGATCAGCGAGGAACCGTGGGCGTGTACCTCAATTCAACGAAAGTGATAAAAGACACTTTTGTATGCTTTATTTCTAACTGTTGTTTGCATGTACATTTAGACGGTTGCAGCTGATCAGAATTGAGGAGTCAATCCAAAGCCGCATGCTCACAGCATTCACACTTAATTTGAAGAAATCATGACAAGTGCCTATCTACATAACATGGCTCAGATATTTTTATACTATGCTTCTGCTACGCTGCTACAAATATCTTGAACCAGTAAAAGCTTTCGCTACTCTGATGAAAAAAAAATGTCATGATCCACAAAGTGTGAGCATGTCGGTCCGAAAGTCACAACATCACATGATGGCAACACTTCAAAGGGTGATCCAGAGATTTGTTATAGCTGATGATCTCAATGAAGGCTCGAAGATCATCAATGATGTGGATCAATTAAAGGCCTCCACTTAAAGTACAAAGCATTCGGACTTTGAAGTTGCACTACTTAAGCACAAAGATTGTGGAAGTGAATAATTGAAGTCTACGAGCTCAAGAACAAAGTCAAGAATAAAATGCTAGGATCCGAAATGTAAAACATGGGGTGACCTCCCTTAGGGGGAGATTGTTAGGAATTGAAAATTCCACAAGTAAAGTATCGGTCACCCCAAATATAATCTAGCATAAGTTAGCTCGTAGACATATCATTAGTTACGTTATTTATCAGTTTATTAGTTAGTTATTAGTTTATTTAGCATAGTGTAACACCGTGGAGGAATGACGGGTCTTTACCCACTGTATACCTGATCCACAGGCCGTCAGGAGGTCGTTTAGTTTGTAACCTATAAATACCCTCTACCTTCCAAGGTAGAGGGTTGGAACTTCTAATCTAATATTTTACACTTTTGTTTATCTCTCTAGAAATCCCTCTCTACTCTCTTCATCTCTCTAACAATGGCATTCATATACTATCATCATCCTAGACCACCCGAATCATCAAACAACATAATATTCACGATCCTACATTGTCCACAACAGAAAACCGAATCTCAAACACTTTCATGTATTTGGATCTCTTTGCTATCCGAATAATGATCGTGATGACTTTGAAAAGCTCAAAGCCAAAGCTGACATTGGAGTCTTTATTGGATATTGTGATAATTCTAAAGGTTTCCGAATCTAGAATCGTCGAATAAAGGAGGTTATGGAAATGATTCATGCTCATTTTGATGAACTTACGGATATGGCTTGCAGATATGACTTGGAACCCGTCACAACCGCTTAAACTTCCTCAACCCCATCATCACCGAACAAAGCCCCCACTCACTCGTCAACAAATGGAAAGACTATTTGCTCCTCCATTCGGTGGCGATATTGATGAGCGTGCTCGGTGTATCCGTTGTTTCATTGCTCAACCCGATACTACTCTTATACCGATACACCGCTACAACAACTACGGTTGAAGAAGCACCACCATTGACTCCACCACAATAGTTGAACAAACCGCTTCCAACAACGATGAACCGGTGATGATGTTCTTAATGAAGTACCCCACTTGCGATTTTGATCCAAATCGTTCTTTAACCCGTTTTCTAATGAGATCGATGCACCGATGTCGCGAATCTTCAACAAGCCATTTGAATCCTCAAAATCGCACAATGTATACCAACATCAACCTCTACACATCGATGGACAAAAGACCATCCTCCGGAAAATATTATTGGCAACCCGAATCAACCGGTCGTTCACGAGACAACGTCTACACAGATGGTGAACATTGCATTTATGCACTCACTATCTGCTAACGAGCCTAAAAACATTAAAGGCGCAATGACAAAAGACAATGGATTGAATCCATACGGAAGAACTCAACCAATTCAAACGTCTTGAAGTATGGGAATTGGTTGAAAGACCAACGAGGGTCTCGTCATTGGTCTCAAATGGATTGGAAGAACAAATTGGATGATGTAGGGCGTAATCGAAACAAGTCACGTCACGGTGGCTAAGGGTTATCGACAGGAGGAGGTATTGACTTTGAAGAATCATTTGCTCCGGTTGCTTGTCTTGAGGCTATTCGGATATTTCTTGCGTTCGCGGCTCATATGAATATGACGGTCTTCGGATGGATGTCAAAGCTGCGTTTCTAAATTGACAACTGAAAAAACGGTTTATGTCGACCAACAAGAAGGATTCGTCGATCCCGAGTTCCCGAACCATGTCTACAAACTGAACAAAGCTCTATATGGTCTCAAACAAGCTCCTCGGGCATGGTACGATAAGCTATCATCTTTCCTCATTGCCAATAATTTCACCAAAGGTTTGGTCGACCCTACTCTTTTTATACAATATCACGGGGCACATATCTTAATTGTTCAAATTTATGTGGATGACATCATTTTTGGGTCTACACATAAAAAGTACTCAATCGCTTTTGCAAAACTAATGAAGAAAAATTTTGAAATGTCCATGATGGGTGAACTTACGTTCTTTCTAGGATTACAAGTTCATCAATCACCCCGTGGTATTTTCTTGAGTCAGTCCAAATATGCCCTTGAATTTTTAAACAAATTTGGAATGAAAACACATGACACTTATGCCACACCAATGACTCATACCAAGAAGCTGAGCGATTTACATGGGAAATTAGTCGACCCGACAAAATACCGAAGTATTATTGGGTCTCTCATGTATCTAACAGACAGCGACCGACATTGTCTTTGCCATTTATCTCGCTCCGTTATCGGTCAAGACCAATGAAACCCACCTCTCGAGGCTAAAAGAATCCTCCGATACATCAAGGGAACCATTAACTTGGGATCCGGTATCCGAAGGATTCGGTTTTGAACTAATCGCTTTTGAGATCTCGATCACGCAGATGTTTATATTCACGAAAAAGTACTTGAGCGCACTACAATTTCTTGGTGATAAGCGGTGTCTTGGCAATCGAAGAAGTAGGATTGTACATTCTTTGTCATCAACCGAAGCGAATATGTAGCCATGTCCGCGTGTTGTGCTCAAGTCATCCGGATGAGAACACAACTCAAAGACTATGGTTACGTGTTTGATGAATCCGATGTCTTTGCGACAATCGGAGTGCCATTGTGATCTCGTGCAACTCGATTCAAAGATTCAAATCAAAACACATTGATCGTCGCTATCATTTTATCAAGGACCATGTGGAGCAGTGCAGTTGAATTATACTGGGTAAAGAAGACCAATTGGCGATCTACTCACCAAATCCTTGCCTCCGCTAGGTTTAATGAGTTGGTCCACGGATTGGTATGCGTGTTTGACTCAAGAGGAATTGGATGAACTCTTAAAACAGTCTTAAAACCAATCAAACACCAAAATCTCTTTTGTAAATATTTTCAAAACAAAATACAAAAATATAAAACCTGATAAAAGAACAAAAATATTCTTCTATCTATTTTTCTTTCAACATGGCAAGTACATTTCTTCCGTCAACACTCTAATCTTTCAAAATTCAGTATTTTTCCGATCAAATGTTGAGGGGGAGAAAATAAATACTTAACTGTTTCAAAATAGTTGTGTACTTGCATGTTACCTTTTCCCGGTTGTTTCTTTAAATGGTGGTCACGTTTCTGGTTTACTGACACTCCTCGGACTAAAATTTATAACCTTTCATTATTTCTTAAGTCGAGGGGGAGTGTCGTCAAAATTCTTTCCAAATATTCTTTGATTTGTAACCAAAATAGAAGTTAAAGGCTTTGGATGAAAATGGAAAAGGTGGAGGGACTAAAACTGTCAAAATCTGAAAGCTATTTCTAATAAAACTCTCCACCTAACCTAATCTTCACATTTATTACTCATACCAAACAAATCCTACGCCTATAATTTCATCTTCAAATCCGTGTTTTGGATCATCATTTTGTAAGTGATTTCTTAATCTAAACGTGTTTACAAACAAAGGTTTTGATTTATATCAAAAACTAACGGTTAGATTTTCATTTATGGTTGATTTGGTCCTTTAAGCCCTTTAAAAAGTATGATTGCGGAAAAAGAAAAAAAAAAATTTTAAAAAATTTTTAAAGAACCCTAAAATTAAAAAATTTGGGGCCCTTTTTAAGAAATTTGGCCCCCAAAGGTTAAAATATTTAAATTTAAGAAAAGCAAAAATTTTAAGCAATTTAAATAAATTTAAATTTTTCCTAAATTTTGTTTGGGAAATTTTTTTCGGGTTTTTAAATGGTTTAAAACTAAATTCTTTTCCCTTTTAAAAGGATTTAAGATAAATTTTTAAAGGAAAAAACCCCCTTTTAACCTCTTTAAACCTTTAAAATTTAGAAAGTTTTCCCTCACTCAATTTAAACTGAATTATCTGGGTGGGTTATAAGGGAACAAAATTATTAGGGGGGGTGGTTTTAAAAAGGTAATTTGGGGGTTTGGGATTTGTTTAAATTTTTATGGGAACCCTTTTCCCTTTCGGTTTAATTAAATTTCTTTCCCACCTTTCGGAAATTTTCAATTCCCTTCCCATTTAAAAACCCATTTCCCTTCCCCAAATTTAAAGTCCCCTTTTTAAACCCCCCGCGGAAAAATTTTTCCCCACTTCTTTAAACTAATTTTGGGGCCCCTAAAAGGGGGTTTTTTTTAAAACCTTGGCGGGCTTTTTTTGGCAAAAAAGGGGAAAATTTGATTTTTTTGGGAAAAGGGTTTTTCAAAGGGAAAACCACAAGGGTTTAACACCTTTTTATTGTTTAAATCAACCCCACAAACAAACTTTAAAGGAAAATTTGTTTCCAAACCCTTTTTTTAAAAAATCAAAATCCCTATTAAAAAAAACCCCCCCAAAAACAAAACTTTAAAAAAAATTTAAAATTTTCCCCAAAATTATTTGGGTTAATTTGTTCTAAAGTTTTAAAAATTTTTAAGCCCGGGGAAAATTTTTCCAAAGGAAAACCCAAAGTGGGGCCCTTTTTACATTTATTTTTGGGGTTAAAAATTTTTTTACCTATTTCCCTTTAAAATTTTTTCATCCCAAAATCCATTCCCCAAAATCAATTTAAAAAACCCTCCTAAAAGTTTTTATTTTTTTTTTGGGAAATTTGAAACCCAATTTTTAAACAAAAGTAATTTTTAAATTTTTAAAGAATCGTTCAAAACTTTTTTGAAAAAATTTTGTTGGTTTTGCTTGTGGGAGGTTTTATTTGGGGTTTTTTTTTCAGGGGTTTTTTTTTGGGGGTTTTCGTTTGTTCCCGGGGGCAAAAAAATTTTTCAAAATTTTTTTTTCAAAATTAAATTTCCTTTTTTTTTTAAAAAATTTTTCTGTTATTAAATGTTCTTTTGTTTTAAATTTAAGGTTTTAAGTTTTGGGTTTGTTTTCACTGGAAAATTTTTTAAGGGGGGGTTGGGGCCCTGGGGTGGGCGGTTTTTTGCAAAATTACCCAAAAGGAGGTTTATTTTAAAAATTTTTTTTTTTATTTCCCATCTTTCATTAAAAACATTTTTTAAACCCCCAACCACAAAATCAATAAAAATATTTTCCCAAATTTTAATTTAGATTGTTTTTCTTTATTTTTTTCCCTTTTATGGGGGAAAAATTTTTTTTCATTGAAAAAATATTTTAAAATTGGGTTTGTTGGTTTGTTTTTAAAACGAAAAAATTTTTTAAAAATTTTAAAAAATTAAAAAATCTTCAAAACAACTTCCTTTTTTTTTAAATAAAAATTAAAAATTTTGCGGATATTTAATTTTAATCGTAAATTAAAAACCCTTTTTTTTCTTCACTTTGTAAAAAAACAAAATTTAATTTTTTTAATCTTAAAAACATTTTCATTTCCTTTTGGGTTTGAACCTTGGGGTTTTCCCTAATATAATTTTTAAAAATTTTTAGCATTCATCTTTTTAAATTTTCCTTTAAATTTGTTTTCTTTTAAGGCAAAAAAAGCCCTTGATTAAATTTAAATTTTTAGGGGCCCTGTTTTAATAAGTTTTATTTTAAAAAATAAATAAAGAAGGGGGTTTGAAATTGCTTGATGGCGTGTAGAGATCTTCACAAGTTTGGGGATCACACTTTGAAGAAGGTTGAGACGGATTGGCTTATAGGTTAAAGGATATACATGAAGACATTGGGAACAAAAGCGATGGAACTCTCATGATGAAGGGATGTGCGGAGGATCATCACTATGATTGATGAGCAGTTGTTTCGGCGGGACGATTCGAAACTTTAGAAACTTTGTAGGTGGTTGACCGAGTTAATCTCACGGCTATCAACGCCTGGTTCGCACTCTGGCAACATCATTGGACTACAGGTACCCTTGAGCGCTTCTTTCATTATAACTTTGGATGTGTGATTTATTATGTCAATGGCTTGTGCACACATAACGATGTACAACCGTAATTGTCAAGAAAGGACCACGTAGTGCGCTTGATTGCCACAATCCTTATAAAAGGAGCGAAAGCTTCTTACTTTTGAGTAAACCTTATCAAACCTTTCACTTTTCAAAGGTTCTACTCAAAAGAACAAGTACTTCCATATGATTTTCAAAACCTCAACCGTTTATATCACTTGTTGAAGGGGTATTTGACTTAAAACTTTGTTCACCAAAATGTTCTTTGTGTCACTCTTCCCAACACTCGAAATGGTCATATTTATTCTCAACTTTTCAAAATAACATTTTATATGCCATTTTGAGGGAGAAAATTATGTGATAAGAAATATGTTGAGTAAATGCAAATGAATCATGTGCTATAGACTTAACCAACGAATTGCGATACTTAGCTGTAGTAACTCGAAAAGACTTGTCGGGACGGGTAATAATTTCAAGCTAGTTCGCTAGTGATGTAGCGTGTCTCATGAAAGGACTTGTCAGAGTAGAATGTACCATTAGAAACTCTTGGTAGACATGAACTACGGCGGGTTTGACAACCTTTCGAGGTTTGTCTACACCTTCAAGGTAGTTATTAGAGCTAGTTGTCACCTAAAGGCGACAATGTAACTCTTTAACTATGCAACGAACCGTGTCTCGCGGGGATTGTCTATCTTGAGTTGATCAATTCAAAAGTCTGCGCTCTTTCCTCATTGTCTGATTTCGTTAAAACTCTTAAGCACATGTGGAGGAGTATTATGCAAATTATTTATCTCTCAGCGGTGGTACTAAAATGTTTTCATTCACAAACACTTTGAGAGATTTTCATGAAAATGGTTTATGGCAACATAGGTTAGTCATGGGTTATAAGGTGACTAAGGTTAGGAATAACCGTCCTATGATCCGCCAGAGTCGACGGATCTACCAAGGACACCACAAATAGTTAGAATTTAGAAGTCCTTAGGTATGATTGTAAAAGTAGAAAATGAGAATCGGAGAAAGAAGGAGTTGAAGAATCAAAAGAAATGCAAAGAAAAGGGTGAAAAGAAATAGCCCTCAGTTATTCAACTTAGGCGGACAAGGGTTCAATTCATATACTCTTGGTTGTCAATTGATGACACGGTATTGAAGATTAAAAGTCGTCATGGACCCGATGATGCATGCACTAAACCCTCTTAACCACTCAAGTTTCTCCCAGCGAAACTTGTTTCATTCTCAGAGGAACCCTACATAATCTATCGGCTTTCTCTTGAGATTGCGATATTGAAGAAGGAGACCCTCTCCTAGTCTCATCGGGAAAACCAAAGCACTATTGAGTCTAGAGCCATGAGATTCATCAAAGATCTCTTAGGTACACTTGAAATTTCATCACTTGATGTTCAACAATAAGAACATCGGTGGTATGTTATCGAGTCCTTCATAGATCTTAGCAATCATCGAGAACATTTATGAGAGGTTCACATTGTGATCCTCGGTGGTGAATGGAAACTCTGCCAGGTCGACATCAAACAACCACGGCGGCAGTCGCGGTAACTCCCGTGGATTACGCTTAGTGTATCTTAAGCGGTCTGATCGTGAGGTGATGCTTGGTGTACCTCGGTGACTCATCGAACTATAGGTGTGCCGGTACATCGCGTTATCTCACTTGTGGGACTCCGGTTCGAGAGCGGCCTTTGTAAGAATTAGAGTTGTGTTTTCACACTATGTTGTTAACACTCTCGAAGTTCAAACTTGTAAGTCTTAATCCGCTTATTACTAACCGTTTTAATGTTTTCTTCTTATGGAAGCTCTAGGCGAGAATGATCATGCTGATTCTTCACATGCTCATACCAACATCATCACTAATGGAGTTCTATCTCAAAGCAACACAAAAGTCGAATGATTCTTCGTCGAGCCAAAGAATCTACAAAGTTAAAGAATTAAAGAACTTCATCAATCTTGAAATCCAACTTCAAGGCGTGTGAGCATGTTGAAGAATGGCGTGGACACCTTTGGGCGTGAAGGCGACACGAGGCGTGATTGATGCGACTACAACATACTATCACTTTCATCACAAAGAACAAAGAACAAAGATAATTATGGCGTCAAGCGAGCTGTTCAAAGAAGACAATTTCTACACTGGGAGATTGTTCGAATCAAGGCAATTCTTCTCACAAGAAGAAGAATGTCGAAGGCGTCAAAGCTACTATTACATCAACGCCTTCACCGTTTATATTTTTCATCACCAACACTTAGGGGGAGATTGTTGGAATCACTCCTAAACCTTAATCAAGTGTTAGTGATTCATATGTAATAGTTAGCTTAATTATGGCCTTTATGTTTGTTATTAGCTTAAGCTTATGTAGAAGGTCCATGAGCTTAGGCCCATGTCCATTAAGGAAAGGAAGGGAGTAGGAGTGTTGCCCTAGCTCCCCTTCCTATAAATACCTTGTAATAACCCTCACTTGAGGGTTGGTTGTTCAATTCACTTTCTTTCACATACTCTATGCATAACCGGTTTCATATTTACGTGTGTGTGTGTTTGTTTATTGTTCATCCGACCTCTTTCTCCTCTCTACTCTTTCTATTGATGCTTGTGTTGTAAACTTAGTGACCTAACACAAACAAAGACAAACAAACTAAAATTACATTAGCTGGTTAGTGTTAGCAAACAAAATTATAAATAATGATATACAAAGTTTACAACATGAATGAATCCTCCCCTGAGGCCTATGCCTCCCCTTAAACTTTGTAGTTAAGGGTTAAGCATCCCAATATTGACCACAAGGTGTTGAAACCTTGGTCCATCAAAAGCCTTAGTCAGTAAATCTGCCACATTATCATCAGTGTGAATCTTAACCACTTTTATCAAATGTTTGTCATATGCATCTCTTATAAAGTGGTGCCTGATTTCAATATGCTTAGTTCTCTTGTGAAAAGCTGGATTTTTAACAATGCATATGGTACTTTGATTATCAATAAAAATTGTTGTGTTCATGAAGTTATACCCATAATCCAACAATTGATTTTGTATCAAAGAACACATCCATCAATTTGCGGACAACATACTGCTTGATGGATGAGGTAGCCGCAATAGTTTGTTTCTTGCCGCCAAGAAATCAATCTCTTTCAAGGAATTGGCAACCTCCGGTGGTGGATCTCTATCCAGATTTGCACCAAAGATAATCACTATCACTATATGCTTCCAACTTAAAAGGAGACTCTTTTGGGTACCAAAGGCCTAAATGAGGTTGGCCTTTGAGGTACTTAAAGATCTTCTTGACTGCATTGAGATGGGAAGTAAGTGGAGTGACTTGATGTCTAGAACAAACACTCACAGCAAAGGTAATATCAGGCCTTGAAGCTGTTAAATACATCAAAGAACCAATCATAGATCTGTATAAATGAACATTCATAGTTGGATCTGCTTCATTGTTGGTCTTTGTCTTTGGAGCTTCATAAGGTGTAGTGGCAGTCCTGACACTCTCCATACCAAACTTCTTCAAGATGTCCCTCACATATTTATCTGGTGATAAAGATACCATCGGTTTCTGTGAACTTGGAGACCCAAAAGAAAGTAAGCTCCCCATAGCACTCATCGAAACTCTCCTTCATCGCTCCTCAAACTCTCTCGCACCAAGCTTCTTTAGTGGATCCAAAATAATGTCATCCACATAAACTTGCACAAGTATGATGTCAGTGAAATTCTTCTTAAGGAAAAGTGTCTTATCAATGGCACCTCTTCGATAGCCATGCTTCAGCAGAAATGATGAAAGCCTAGCATACCATGCTTGTGGTGCCTGATGTAGTCCATAGAGAGCTTTTACTACCTTGTAAACATGATTAGGATGATCTGGGTCTTCAAATCCTTTGGGTTGAGTGACATAAACCTCCTCCTCAATTTCACCATACAGAAAAGCACCTTTGACATCCATTTGATATACCATGAACCCCATGTAAGATGCATAAGCCAAGAAAATGCGAATGGCCTCAACTCTGGCAACAGGTGCAAACACTTCATCATAATCAATTCCTTCCTCTTTCCTGTATCCCTGAGCCACTAATCTAGCTTTTTTTTAATCACAACACCCCTTGCATCTCTCTTATTCTTCAAAATCCATTTTGTCCCAATTGCATACTTGCCATCAGGTAGTGGTACCAAGATCGAACTTGTTGATTTTGAAATTGTTGCATCTCTTCTTGCATTGCTTCAAGCCGACTTGAGTCTTGAGCTTGAGTAACACTGGTTGGTTCCACTTGAGAAAGAAAACAAGCAAACAAACAATGCTTATAGTCTGTGTGATTGTCTCTTTTCTGATTTGAGACATAAGAGAGAAAAGCAACCTGTCCAAATTTAGAACTTGTGATAGCCCTTCTTGTTCTAACAGGTGCTAGAAGATCACCAATAATATTGGATTGAGGATGAGTAATGTTGATCCTTTTAGTAGTAGTAGGGTTGACTTCAATAGATGTATCAAGATTAGTCACAGTTGGCTCAAAATCAGTGTCATAGGAAGGTGAGGTGAAGATGCCAGCTTTGGGTTGATGATTTCCAAGATCCAAGGCCTTGGAAGCGTGTATATGGATCCCAAAGTCATAGACACTTTAGTAGAAGCAATGGGGCTTTCAAGTGATTTGTTGATGATGGGAGAAAGCAGGATCACTTCGGTAGAATCATGGTTTCCATTGATTGCTGCTCTTGTTACTTCCCATTCGACTTCTCGACTTCAAGATTAGCGCATACTCCGTATATCGAAGCCTAGCAAGGTCCTCGCATAATGTGACTCATCTTCACTCTCATCGAGTAACTCTAAGTATCACTGCCAAAATGGTTAGGGAGAAGGAAGGCACAAGAATAGGTTGTTCATCATCCTCGAACTCACTATCAGAGTCAGCATCCATTGTACCTGCATTGTTAGTGGGAGACTCTTGAGTACCAACATTTTGATTAGCCACATGTCTAGAATAACCCAAATAATCAGTTAAATAATCAAGGTCAAAAGACCACACATGACCCTGTCCTTAAACATTAAGCTTATCTTCTAGGAATCTCAGGTTCAAAGTCTCCTCTATCTTCTTAGCAGATAGATTGTACACCCTGTAAGCCTTACTATGAGCTGAATAGCCCACAATTTAACCATCATCAACTTTCTCATCAAATTTACCCAGTGGATCACTAGTATTCAGAATAGTCACTTGACAACCAAAAGGTTTAAGGTAATGAATAGCAGGAACTTTCCCAGTGAGAAGTTCATATGGTGTCTTGAAGTGAGGTCTAGTAATGGATACCCTGTTAAGTACATAACAAGCTGTGCCAATAGCTTCATTCCAAAACATAGTGGGTAACTTAGAGTCTGCCAGCATTGATCTTGCAGCCTCTATCAAGGTCCTATTCTTCCTTTCAGCTACCCCATTTTGTTGTGGGGTTCTTGGAGTGCTGTAGTCCCTTTTTATTCCTTTAGACCTAAAGAGTTCTATAAGTATAGCATTCTTGAACTCTGTCCCATTATCACACCGAATTCCTTTAACCTTTTTGTTCAACTGGTTTTCAACAAGGGTAATGAAGTCTTTCAGCACTTGAGATGTTTCATATTTAGTCCTCAGAAAGAATACCCAACAAAATCTGCTATAGCCATCAGTGATAACCAGACAAAAATACTTGTGATCAATGCTTCTTATTTGAGTTGGACCAAAAGGTCCATATCAACAAATTGAAGAGGTTGAAATAATGCTCACGGCGATATGACTTTGTATGAGGCTCTGTGTTGCTTTCCTTTGTTCTGACAACACAATTATGTTCATTGATGAAAACTTTGGCGAAGTCCTTCAACAAGACCAGTTTAGAAAGCTTGTTTATGGTCTTGAAGTTCACAAAACCATCCTCTATGCCATTTAGTAGACTCATCCGAGGATGCTTTAGCCACCAAACAAGTAAGGTCACCCTACGGTTGAACATCATGTAAGTTGAATGTGTATAGATTATGATTCCTAGGAACTCTCGTGAAATTGATGAATCTTACGGAAGTTTGAAGTCTTTAGATAGCACAAGACATTCATCCTCGAGAGAAGAATACTTTGATCTTGGTGTCACATATTTGTGAGGCCGAGAACAAATTAAGTATTGCGGTTCCACCCATAGTACACATTCTCAAAGTCCGATAAAGGTGTTTTGATGGTGCCTTTCCCAGTGATTCTACCATCACTTCCACCAAAAGTCACATTGCCTCCTCCTTCTATAGGTACGAAATTATGCATCATATCTCTGTTTCCTAACATGCTTCTTGAACAACCACTATCTATAATACCAATATCCTTATGCTTAAGAGGATGATCCTGAGAGATGCCCATCAAGGCAATTTGATCATGCCTATCCTCTGAAGTACAGCTAGCCAGCAATCCAATATTCTCAGCATCAGAAGCTTCCTCATGTACAGGTTCATGTTGCGCCCAATTAACATGTTCATCCAAGGTGACAAGAGCAGCTGAAGTTCCAGTCTCTGTAGTTCCAGCTTCCTTCTGATTCTGCTGATAGTAAGAATATCTGACTCCATCTCCAGCCTTCCTATCTTTGCATTCCCTTGAGAAGTGACCCATCTGATGACAAGTAAAACACTTGACTTTTCTTACATCAAATCTATTTGGATCTTTTCCGAAAGCCAAACTTTCTCCCGGACTTACGCTCAAATATTTTGATATCCACCGAAAGCATGGCCACCGCCACTTCAATTTCATCTCCTCCATATCAAGCGGGTCCAATTGTTTAAAATCTTCATAGACAAGATCTTTGTTGAGTATCATAGTCAGCAACAAACGAGTGAAGAACATCTTCCAACACACTACCAGCTTTTGGTTGAGAACTTGATGGAGTGGGAGTGTAAGAAGATGATGATGATGAGTAAGTTGGACTTGGAGCATGTGTCATCATATTGGAGGAGGAGGCCCTGACAAATGTTGTGTGACCAGGAGTGGATGAACGAAAGGGACTTCTCACATCTGGCTCAAGAGACTTAAGTTTGTTGTATAGTTCATCAAAAGTGAGCATGTCCAGCCCACATTTAGCCTTGAGGGCAATGCTTACTTGCAACCATGATGAAGGTAAAGATCGCAAGAACTTAGAATTCTGATCATGATTATCGGTTTTGCCTTGGTGATTCAAGTGACTCAATATCTTATGAAACTGTCATATCCTTGTGGATACCTTCTTCTTCCGAGATTTGGAACTCTTGAAACTGTTGTTTCAGCATAGACTTCCTCATTCTCCTTGACTCCTCATTTCCACCGAACTTCGCCTTGATCGCCAACCATATGTCCTTAGCATCCAGCATGTAATGAAAATCACTCAGGTGATCTTCAGGTATAGCTTGCAGAAGAATTGTTCTCACCTTGTGCTCTCTTTGAACAGCCAGTATCTCATTAGCAGTTTTGGGAGGAACAAAGGTAATATGACCATCAGGATCTGTGATAGTCTTCTTCAAACTGTTCCCCTTCCTCACAATTTCCCAGAGATTCCAATCAATGTTGGAAATCCAGTTCTGCATCTTCATGGACCATAAGTCATACTCCTCTCTTTTCAGGTATGTGAACTTCGCATTACTGTTGGAGAGATTGAGTTGTTGCAGAAACGTGTTGTTTTGGTTGTTGGTGACTTCAATTTCATCATATGTTCCAGGCATGGTGACGGTTGTTTTGATTGTATGGGTGCACAGAAAATACTGTTCTTAGTAATACAGAGACTCTCTCGAGGCTCTGATACCACTTGTTGAAACAAAGACCTTGAAAGATCTTTTGAGCTCTCGTAGATCGTTAGTTATACTTATGTAATCACAAGTACACTAATTGACAATCTCTGTAACTTGTATTCTAGCGGAATTTAAACACAAGTAATAACACAATTAACTAAGAACACTTTAATCCTCTATGGATCTTTATATTAACTAAAACTTTGTTTTTCTCAAAACGTACATAACTCATACTATTGTGTTCCTTTTATAGACAAGGAACCTAAACCGTTTCCCAAGCGTATAAACATAAAACTAAATAAGATATACATAATAACTTCCTAATAAAGCTCATGCATATCCTAACTAACTATAGAATCGCGAATAACTATCTCATGAAACCATCTACGGCTTCACTACTTGATGAATTATATCTTGATGATTCCACACTACTTGTGAGAATCCTTGATGATAATTTCGGATAATTCATACTTCACATAATTCCCAACACTTTATGAACCTTGCCTTGAACCAAGCGGTCCTCTGACTACTCAGTGAAAAGGCGCTTAGCAACTTGAGTATAAGCGTCATAATGATATGGCTTGTGTTATGTTGGGAACAAGGAATCTGCTCTTCAAAAGCGATTCGAACATTATTTCCCATATAATATGCTCGATGAACTTGAACTATGTTTGAGAAACCACCGCCGTCGGTTATGACTTGACCGACGCATTACACAAACAGAAGCGGGGAGAGGTAAACCCGTAAGTGCTCATGTATTGGAAATGAAAGGTTACATGGACCAATTAAAGGCACTTGGCAAAACTTATGATGATGACATGGTCGTGAATCGATTAATAGATCCATAACAAGGATTTTAATGGTTTTGTTAGAAACTTCAATATGCACCGCGTGGGAAGGCGATTCTTGACCTACACGCATTGCTTATTGATTATGAAAAGGGTTACCTCAAAAGGTTCCTCTTGCCCGGTACTTGCTATTCGGGGTGGAAGGATTAATAAGCCAAAACCGCGTGCGAACAACAAGAGGGGAAGGGTAAAGGGAAAGTTGATAAGGGTAAACAAGTTATGGCCTATCAACCACAACCCAAGAAGAACCCTACCCTAGGAAGGAAAATCTAAAAAGATCAAGCATGCCACCACCGTAGGAGCGTTGGGCATTGGAAGAGAAATTGTGCTCTCTATCTTGATGAATTGCGGGCAAATAAGATGAAGTGTGAAGGGTCCATGGGCGTCGGTTCTTCTATTAATTTATTTGTCATTGAATTATTTACTCTAAATCATAAAAATTCCTGGGTATATGATCTTGGATGTGGTATTCAAATTTGTAATACACCGCAGGATTTAGAGTGGAAAGGAAGGCGGCCTATGGGGAGCAATATCTGCGTGGGAAATGGTGCAAATCATTTGTTGAAGCCATAAGAACGTTTAGTTTAGTATTGCCTTGGGCTTAATCTTGTTATTGAACAATTGTCATTCTGCACCTTCTATAATTTTCCTTTTCAGTTTTGTTGGATGATGGTTTTACTCATACTATTTCACGTAATGGAATTTCTGTTTCTTTAAATGGTGTATTTTATTTTAATGTGATTATTGTGAATGGTGTGTTTGAAATTGATGTGATTGGAAATGAATCTAACAAATATAATAATTCGATGTTTAGCATCAATAAGAAGATAAAGTTGGACTTGAATTCTTCTTATCTTTGGCATTGTAGACTTGCTCATATAGGCAAGGCTCGCATGCATAAGCTGCAACAAGAAGGGCTTTTGCAAAATATCAATGATGAATCATTTGATAAATGTGCATCATGCATATCACGGGAAGATGATGAAGAAACCTTTTCATAGCAATATGGAGAGGCTTCGATCTACTTGGTCTTATTCATCTTGATGTGTGTGGACCACTTAGACATGTGTCAAAGAGAGGTGCTAGCTACTTTAACCTTCTTGATGATTTCGGTAGTTATGGTTATGTTTATTTATAAGCATAAACATGAGGTGTTTGAAACATTTAAGGTTTTCAAAGCTTAAGTAGAGCGCAATTGGTAAAGAAGATTAAATCTCTTGATCCGATGGAGGAGGCGAGTATCTAAGCCAAGAGTTTAAAGATTACTTAGTGAGAATGGAATTGTCGAGAATCTCACTTCTCCATATACTCCACAACAAAATGGTGTATCTCGAGAGAAGAAATCGTACATTGTTGGACATGATCGATCTATGTTTAATCTTACTACTATGTCTTTATCCTTTTGGGATTATGCTTTAGAATCATTGTTTGCATTCTAAATATGGTTCCATGAAGAAGGTTGATGAGTGTCTAAATCTCATCGTTTTATCTTGTTTAGAATGCCAAAACATCGAAAACACTCGAAATGCATCAAAATGATGAAAATATCACAAATAAGTGTTTTATGTGTTTTAAATGCAAAAATATCAAAATCGGATGAAAACGATCAAGTTTGCATAATTGGCGGTTTAGTCCCCAGTTTCAAAAGTTGTCGAAACAGGTCCACAGTAAATCAAAATTAAGCAAAATATCATTAAAGGTCCTTGAGGATTCACAAGTTGTCAAAACAAAACCTTTAAAGTTTAAAAATCACAATTTACAACTTTGGTCCCTCAACTTTACAAAAGTGTCAAAATTAGTCCCTGGGTGTTTAAAAATGAAAATTATTCAAACTACACCCTTGTACTATTCAAATGTGGCATATTTGGTTCTTATGATAAGTTTTAAGAAAATTACAAGTTTGGTCCCTAGAGTTATAAATATGGCAGTTTTGGTCCTTGGAATTATAAAAAATGGGATTTTATCAAATATGGTCCTTGTACTATTAAAGTTTGGCAGAATTGGTCCTTATTATATCTTTGGAAAAGTGACAGAATCAGCCCTTCAAGAATTCATAAATTACAAATATGGTCCTTGTGTTAAATAATACAAAACCAAACGGACCCTATATATTAATCCAAATCCAATATCCAACCCAGCAAGCCCAATACCAAAACCCGGCCCATGTTTTAAAATTAGAAATACCGCCACCACTGTTCACTTCCCTCTCCCACCACTGCAAACCAGAAACCAGGTGGTTTCACCACCTCACCACCACTTTCCACCTTATCCCCCCACCTGTTTACCTAATCCCTAACACCTCCACATACACCAAGAAGCATTAAATGCTAAAAAACCTGCTCTATGACTTTTCCCGCCAAAAACTCCACTTGTACGATTATGATGAATTGAGAAGATCCAATGGCTGGAATTGAGTGGGAAAGATTCAGAGGTCGACACAAACTCAAAAAGATCAATATAAATGAAGAGAGGAGCAGTATGGAGAAAGATGTAGAGTAATTTAGTTTAGTTTATGTCGTTTTAATAAATTTTCAAATTCTAGTGTAATTTTAAGTTTCCAAGTACTGTTGTTATCAATTTCAGTGTATGTTAATCCTTTTTCAACAAGCAATTTCAAGTTTCATTGTCATCTTCAGTTTACACCAATTTTCAAGTTCAAATTATCAAGTTCATGTGAATGTTGTTACCAGTTGTTGTTAAGTACTCATAAGCTCACATAAAGCTCTTAAAAAGCTTTTCTAAGCTTTTAGAATCATTCAAACTCAGTTTAGACTCAAAACTCAAAAATACCAAAAATTACTAAAAAAATTAGTTAAAAATAAAAAAAATCAAATGAAATAAAGTTCAAGATTGAAGTAAGGTACAATTTGGATTGCTTTTGGGTTTAGAACCTCATGGGAGGTAGTAGGAGTGATCCTTTGATCTCAGTTCTCAGTTTTGTACAACTTTACAAATTGTAAGCAATTTCCTTAAATTTTGAATTTCTTAGTATAAGTGTTATACTCTTGTTAATTTTAGTCTAAATCTGTTTAAAAATAGTTAATATCAGATAATAAATAGCTTTCTTAGTTTAAAAACTTGTTTTAGTACAATAAGCTTCAAAACAGTTATATTAAAGGATGTTTGGGTTTGCTATCTGCTTGATGTTCAAGGTCATTTGTGATATCATTGTTAGTTGGTACATGTTCTATTAGTTCAATATAGCTCAGTCAAACAACAAAAACCAGTCCTCATTAGTTTAAAAGTCAAAATCATTTTGTATACGCTCTAGTTTCCATATCTGTTTGAATCGCTTAGTATAATCTTGCATATAGGTTTAAAAGTTAATGTCTGACTTGCATCGGTGTTATTTTATCACAAGTTATCATAATCAGTTAACAAATTCGATTCAAATCTCATAAAAGTCAAACCTTTCATTTCTGTCTTTAAAAGTCAAAGTAGTAAAACCAGTTTTTGCCAAAACTTTGTTGATGTCTCAGTTGTTAACCCTTGGTCATGAGCTAGTGATATTTTGGATTTTACAAGTTCAGTAGGTCTAGTTTAATAATCTCAGTTTTGTTGAATTGTATCAAGCTTCTATAAGCTCTAAATCAGATGCTCTTTAAGCCCAAAGTGCCACATGCACACTGCTCAAGATACTGAGTGTGCACAGAAACTTGCAGACCTTTGCTCAAGCTTCATTCAAGCTTGTGAGGAGTGAGATTTGGCCCATGTGTGATCGCTAGGTGAACTTTAGGTCCCAATATCATTTTCCATTTAGCTTATTAGGATTGCTTATGCATGTGCTTAAAGGTGCCCGTGGATCTTGTTTTGTAATTAATCTCATAAGCTCAAATCTTAGCAAGGCATCATTAGTGGTCTAGAGTAGTATTAATTAGTTGCATTAGGCTTATTATAGTGTACTTTAGCTCAGCTAATCATTTGGTTTATTCCTGTAGCTTATAGCTTAATCTAGTAGCTTATTTATAACTGCTTATCACTGCAGCTTCATTTTCTTACACACTAGCATATGTTTTTATATTTTTCTTAGACTTAGAATATAATTTTAGACTTTTCCTGATTTTTTCAAAATTTTTCATTACTGTTTGATATTTTTCTTATTTTGAACTAGTTTTTAATCCTTTTTAAATAGCTTTTAATATAAATAAATCAGAAAAGCTTCATAAAAATAATTTTTAACTTTTCATAGATTAAGAATAATATTTTAGATTTTCCTGTAAAGTTTCATTATTTTTACTGTTCATTTGTTATTTTTCTTAATTTTAATTAGTTTTAAATAGTTTTTAATTAATAATAAATACATAAAAAGTGTAAAAAAATATATTTTCAATTTTAAAATAAGTTTTATAATATTTTAGATTTTTCTAAGTCATAATTTTATTTTTCTAGCTTTATTTCATATTTTATCATATTTTAGGTTATTATATAATAGTTAAAAATAGTTTTTATTTAATAATAATTAAATAATTAGTTTTAAAAATAATTTTCTTTTTCTAATAGTTTTCTTTTATTATTAGGATTGTAAAAATATCATTTTCATATTTGTAGGCCTTTTATTTCTTAAAACTCACGTTTTATTTTGTACGTTTACGTAATTTTATTTAAACGTACGTTTTAGGTTTTAAACGTTCATCAATTTTAAAAATAGTGATAGCGTTTATTTAATATAATTTATCATTTTAATTTTCTTTAATTTGCATTTAAGCCCCTGTAATTTACAAAACTTTTTCTTTAGGTATAAATAACTCAAAATCCTTACTAATCACTATCCTTAGTGATTATTCGACATCTATATGTGTTAAACACCATTCATCCTCCGTGGGACTTAACGACCCAGGAATCCACTATATTCCTCTGATCTTAATTGCATTTGTTTCTAAACTGTTTTAAGTTTGTTACGGTTGACCATTCACAAGTGGTTAGCTTGTGTGATCAAACTTGACTGTTCAGGAGCGAATCAAAGGTTGATAAGACACCATATGAAATATGGCATGGTAAAGCTCCTAACCTGTCTTATTTAAAGGTCTGGGGTTGCGAGGCGTATATTAGACGTGACTCAGCAGATAAACTCCAACAAAGATCTGTAAAGTGTATCTTCGTAGGATACCCTAAGAAAACTATGGGTTACTACTTTTACTATCAAACTAAAAATAAAGTAATTGTTGCTAGGTATGGAGATTTTCTTGAAAGAGATCTCGTATCTCAAGAATTCGATGGGAGAGTTTATGATCCGGAAGATGATCAAGAAGATGCATTACCTTCCGAAAACACTAACGTATTTCCTGAGAACCCGATAGTCCGGGTCCTCCACCGTAAGTTGAAGTGATTCCCGTTAGAGATCCGTAAGGACTACGCGTGTACTGAACGTCTAAGTCTTAACGTAGAAGTTGAGGAAACTATGTTAGGAGATCTTGGAGAGCCTACTAGTTATAACCGCCATGGCAAGTCGATAAGGAAAAATGGCGGTTGCAATGAATGGGAAATGCAATCTATGAGAAAATGAAGTCCGGGAAGAGGTCGATTTACCTCTAAACGCCAAGGTGGTTGGAAGTAAGTGGCTCTATAAAATTATGGTGACATGGATGGCAATATACACGTCTATAAAGCTCGTCTAGTTGCGCAAGGTTTTACTCGAACTTATGGCATTGATTACGAGGAGACCTTTTCTCCTGTAGCGAGACATTAGAGTTATTAGAATTCTCATAGCTATAGCGACATACTATGACTATGAGATATGGCAAATGTATGTCAAAACCGCTTCTTGAATGGTCGCTAGATGAAGACATCTATATGAAGCAACTCGAGGGGTTCGTGAATCCACAATTTCAAAACCGTGTATGCAAACTTCAAAGGTCCATTTATGGATTGAAGCAAGCATCAAGGCAATGGAATAAGAGATTTGATGAAGAAATCAAAAGGTATGGATTTATTCAAAATCTTGATGAGCCATGTGTATATCACAAAGTTAGTGGGAGTGATGTAATTTTCCTAATTCTTTATGTCAATGACATATTAATTATGGGAAAAGACATTCCAAGTTTGCAAAGTGTTAAGGCATATCTTGGGAAGTGTTTTTCCATGAAGGATTTAGGAGAAAATTGCATACATTTTGGGAATCAAGATCTCCGAGATAGGTCAAAGCGGTTAATTGGTTTAAGTCAAAGCGCTTACATTGATAAAATATTGAAGAGATTCAATATGCAAAATTCCAAGAAAGGATATTTGCCGATGGAAGTAAAGCATGGCTTATGTAGCGATTTGTGTGCTTCACACTGCTTGAGGTGGCACGCATGCGTAAAGTTCCTTATGCTTGGTGTGGGATCTATTATGTATCTTTGTGAGATGCTCGAGGCGGATGTGGCGTTCGCTCAAAACATGACCAATGATATCAATGAATCCGGGTGAACTTCATCGGATCTGCATTAAACATATTCTAAAGTATCTTAGGAATACGAAGATATGTTTTTAGTGTATGGTGGAAATCGGACCGAGCTTGGTGTTACTGATTCTTGTGATGCGTCTGGCGATGTGATAAAGATGATACGAAGTCTCGAGACGGGTTATGTCTTAGTCATCAATGGAGGAGCATTGATGGAAGAGCAAGAAGCGAACTACGATTGCGATGTCTGCAATGAAGCCGAGTACATAGGCGATTCGGAAGTCGCAATGGAGGTCGTTTGGATTAGGAAATTCATTTCGGGGCTTGGTGTTATGCCTTGATTGAATCACCTATTGATATGTATTGTGACAATTCTGCGCAATCATATTTGCCAATGAACTGGAGTCATGAAGGGCACCGGACATTTTCTGACTAAGTATCACTATGTTCGGGAACAAGTCCGTGAAGGTGAAATTAATCTATTGAAAGTTCACACAGATTATAACTTAGCTGATCCTTTCACTAAGGCTTTAGCTAAAGACAAGCTTATTGGACTTGCCAATGGAATTGGACTTCGTTTAGCTAATAGTTTCATGCATAACTGTGATTAGTATTTGGATAAAGGATATTGTAAAACATTTATTATTTTGATGAAATAAAGTTTGGATTATGTTTATTTTCATTTATAATATTGTTGTCCTATATTTTCATGTTTAATCCGTGAATAACTAAGTTATTCTAAATGTCCGTTGTCAAATAATGATATGGGAGTATCATTAAATTAAGACAAATCTGAGAGATGTGGTAGAATATACTTGAAAGTATATTGATGAGAATGCATACCAATTTCGGATGATATTCAATGAATTGAATATAGGACTTATCTCAACTACATAATTTACTTTATGGATATCGTTATAAGTAAATTATGAATAGTTATCCTCAGACTTGAGATACCAGATAAGTGTCATAAATGTAGTGCATTTACGTGGAGCAACTTAACGCTATCGTGGCGGTAGTCATAAGGGTTGTTTTCGTAAATGTTACAAAGTTTGTGGGTTATTCTTGTAGTCATGATAGAATTTGTTCCTTCAAATTTATTTGGAGTTTAATCTTCTTGGGCCCTCGTAGGGTTGATAAGATGTTTGTGTGCACCCAAATCTCCCTAAATATGTTTAGATGATTTGGTAATCTTGGTTAATCACTTACAACGAGAAACAAAATAGTTTTATAAAGAATGACTTAATTCCATATCTTTATTTAACGTGGTATTAGAAACAAAGGACAATAATAATGAGAAATCATTAAAGGTTTTCCGGGAGCCTTACTCGATTCGTACTAGAGGCATCGAAGTGTTGCTAGACGCTAACCGATGTGATCACTCTATTAAGATATATCCAGTGGGGTCATAGTTTTATGGATATAAATTAGCGGGCGTGAGTTAGGATCGAACTCGAGACTACGGATTGCACACTTTACGTATGAGAATTAAAGTTAAATAATTAAATATAAACGTTGTGTTTATTTATTAATTAAACGAAATAACTAACGAACGTTAAGTAATTAATGTAATGGACTAACGGACGTTAAATGTATTTGGAAAAGGACTAAATTGCAAAAGTTGGGAAGGTTCCGGAATCCCCTTGGGATGCTTAGAACCGATCGGCCAAGGGTACCCCAACCCAACCCATCTTTGACTCAAACTTGTTCACCAAGTTTGCTTGAGTATATATACAAAACCTAGGGTGTTTGTAAATTATCTCTTGTGCTCATTAGCTAAACCTAAAAATTGTTTTGTGTGTTTCTTGTTCTAAAACCGGTTGACACCCATTCAAAGGGATCGATCCATACTCTTTTCCACATCAAGTTATTTGGTTTGATAAAACTAGCATTACTTTAATTCGGTTTAGTACGTGTGTACAAGAAAGTGGTAATAACACAATATTGTTATTATTCTTGGATTGAATTACAAAACGGTAAGGGGTAATTCAGATAATCATAATTAAATCAAATTAGGGTTCTTCAATTGCTAGTTTGTGGATTTGATTCTTTTTCGGCTAGAATCAGGTAAGGTACGCATATTCTTCTTATGTTAATTAATTATTCGTTAATAAATCCTATACGCTTCCGCATGTGTTCTTTGATGTTTTATGATTATTTATTTGATTGTCATGTTATATAATTCCAACAGTTGTCACCACGATCGAAAGGTGCATTGCCATAATTGCCTCTAAATATAAATATGTTTATATATTTATATCTATACTATCTATAATGGGTGTATGGTCAACTATTAAAAAAAATGAAAACTTGAAATGTTGAAAACAGTCAAATGAGAGAGAATTGAAAACAGAAACACTCAAAGCAAACCAAAAACACACACATACATAACTAACTGGTCTCTCTCTCTATATATCTCCATCTTCCTCCTAACCTAAAAGTAAAACAAACTCCACCACCCCTCTATTAGTTGACGCCGCCACCACTTTCATCTTCTGAAACCTCCGTCGCCGCCACTACCTCTCTTTCTTACATCTCCATCAACGCAACCGAAACAACCATCTTCAAAAACCCGACCACCATCGAGCCCCCTATCACTGGTTTTTCAATTTTTTGAGGTTTTTTTGTAAAGATGTATGTGTTTTTCAAGTTTATTTTATCGATTTATGTACTGATTTTTCTTTATTTCGGCTTTTTATAGATACGAGTTTTTCAAGTTTTGAAGGTTTTTTAGAGGTGTGATTTGTGCTTGAAAATCAAAAGAATTGGCTAAATGGACAAACTTTTAAAGATTTAGGCACATTTGGGTCCCTCCTTTTTGAAATGGGCATGTATTGCCCATTTAGAGTTAAATAGGCATGACGCAAGCATGTTTTTTCTCGAACATTATATTATGTTTAAAAAACTTACATTTTATTTTTAAATATAAATGAGGTGTTACGTTCGATGAATTTATTTCATCATTTGGGTCTTTTTAAAAGCGATTCAGATAACATGAAATAGTTTGGCGTGCCTGCTTAGCTTGCGTCCCGCTTAGCCCATAGCCTGCTTCGGCCAGTGTCTGCTTGACTCGTGAGCCGTGCCCGCCTGCTTTGCCACCTCTAGTTTTTTTGTATAGATTTGAGTTGTCATAAAGCATTTTACTTTTTTTTTTCCAGATCGAATGTTACCCCGCCGTCGTTGTTGCCGGAACCAACGAAACAGCCGTCGCTTTTGAGGTTTTTTCCTTATAGATCTATGTATTTTTTTTTTCTTATTATAAAAAAGTTTTGATCTTGGGTTTATTTGATTATGAGTTAGCTAAATCTTGATTATAATGTTATGATTCGTTTATAAAAAAAGGTAGGAACTTTATGTAAATTTTTTTACTGCATGTTAGGCTATGCGCAGAGGTTCGGTCGAACCCTCCGGTCGAACAAGGTTACCGTCGGTTGTAACCAATGTGGAGTTGGGGTGAGGGTCGGTTGAGGAGCAATGGCAAAGCAACTAGGTTGCCCAAGCAACCGAATATGAAACACATATTAACGTTTGTCCTTTTTTTTTTTTTTTTTTTTTTTTAACTTTCCACTTTTACAACATTATAAATACCAACCTCAAACACATTTTTAAACACACAATTTCAAACACAATTCAACATAAAAATTCACATTCTCTTTCTGCAGACATTATGGTTTGTCGCTCCTCATTCTCATTCTCGATATGCGAACGCGTCGTTCAAAATCAATCGAGAACGATGATGAGGCTAGAAAAGACGCTATTATCTGCGTCATCCAATTCTTTGAGGACAAAAGGAATGAGAAGTCGCGGATGAGAGGCATTACAAGACTTGCAACGACATCAAGACTAAACGAAAGGTGTTATCGAAATTTCTTCAGGAGGAAGCCAAAGAGATAATGAACTTATTGACAAGTTGTGGAAGTGTGTTCAACGGATAACGAACAACATCAACACCAAAGTCAATTGGGCTATCGGGTGAACAAAGATGATGATCCAGAGTCTCGGTGAGGATCTCCGGTGAGCGAGGAAGTTTTCTCTCGCCGGCGATTATATACCTCCGCGTTTGATCCTGCGGACGAGGAGTTTCGATTAGGATTTAAGATTTAGGATTTATGTATTATGTATTTCGTATCGTTTAATTTTTAATATATTGTAATGTTTTATTTATTTTAATGAATTTTAATTTTGTTTTAAAATATTTGAATTAAAAAAAAAAAAAAAAAAAAAAATCTCAAGTCACCATGCCAAGAATCTGCGTCGTCGTCGGTCGTCGGAGAGAAATGATGCGATGTGGCGACGACAACCAGGCCGCCTCTGTCATAAATTTCAAGATTGTTTTTCTTTTATGGATTATGAAAAGTTTATTATGTCATATTTGACTTTGAAAGTCAAAGGAACCCTTGTCAATTTTTACTTTTTTTAGTACTTGTAGTTGAAGTTTTTGAAAGATTCTATGGTTTTTGATAATTTAAAGTTGATATGTAAAGGCAGCTGAATAGCTCATATGGATATCAGTCTGTAATATATGTTGGTTGTTAAATGTACCTTGATATTTTGACTTGAAGTATATTCATATGCTTTGAATCATTTTATTGCAAAAAGTTTATAATCGGATACTATTTCATGTTTCTTGCAGTTGATTTACCGACGTCATTTTCATCAATGACTGTTGCTTTGGAGTCTGATGTAAAACTTGTAAGTAGTATGACTATTTTCTATATTCGATGATATTGCACAAGCATTTTTTACTGTCAATGCTCATAGAAATGCAACATATGATCTGACGTGTAAGTTATCGGAAATTTTTTAACGAATAATCAAATGATTGAATGCCCCTTAATTAGGACAAAATAATGGAAACTGCAAACAAAAAACTGGTGCTAAAGTTGTTGCCGGAACTGTTGCCGGAATTATCGCCGGAACTGCCACTTACACTGCCGGAATAGTATATATCGCCGGAAATAGTATGATTTATTTTTAAAATTGTTGTTAATATTTATTTTATAATTGTTATTGTTAATATTAATTAGGTAAATTGTTTTTAATATTTGTTGTATAAATTTTGTTATAATAAAGTTTATGCCTTAAATTTTGTTATAAAGTTTATATTGTAAAAGTTTTGTTATAAAGTTTATTTTATAAATTTTGTTATAAGCATGTAGTGTAAACTTAGTTATAAAGTTTATTTTATAAATTTGTTATAATGTTTATTGTGTAAATTTAGTTATTAAGCTTATGATGTAAATTTCGTTATAAAGTTTATTGCGTAAATTTAGAATATAGTTGAAATTCAATTTTTTTGGAATATTTTGAAATTTGAAACTTGAAAATTTGATATATTTTGAAATTTTTAAAAATTTGAAATATTTTGAAATTGTATGGAATTTAAAATATTTTGAAATTTTAAAAGTTTGAAATATTTCAAAAATGTTTGAAATTTGAAATATTTTGAATTTTTGACTTTGAAATTTGATCTTTTCTTAAAATTTGAAATAGTTTTAAAATTAAATAATTTGAATTTTTAAAAATTCGAACTTTTTCTGTAATAATAAAATTTTAAATTTTCGCAATTTAAAAAAAATGAAATAATTTGAAATTTTCGATTTTTTTTTTCAAAACATTTCGGAATAAAAAAAAAGAAATATTTTGAAATTCTTGAATTTTTAAACTTTTTAAACATTTCGAATTTTAAAAAGATTGAAACATTTTAGAATTTTGAATTTCTTTTAAACGGTATAGCGTATGTTAGTGAGACATGCGCATTTTAAAGAAAAAGTGGTCTTTTTGTAGTAGTGTCACATGTGTCGCTGGGCTGTCAGTGTATGCCATGTGAAAATTTTGTTTGTATAGTTGTTGCATGAATTTTTGTTTGTGTAAAATGTTAAAAAGTTATGTCGTGCATGTTTGTGGTGAGATTTGTCATGCAAAATGTTAAGTAGAAAGTAGAAACTTTTGCATATTTCAACAGTTTTTAAATTTTAGAATATTTTTTAACTTTCAAAAGTTTTGAATTATTGAAGCTTTGAAACTTTAAAAGTATTTTAAACAATTTGTCAGAATATTGGCGTGAAGACAAACCAAAAGTAAGTGGTCGAGAGGGGTGGAAGCAGTAGAAGTAGAAATTTCATTTCAGAAATGTTCGGCTCGTTTAAGTTTTTAAGGCTCGAGCTCGAGCTCATTTCGTTCGAGCCTTAACTCTAAGCTCGAGCTCTCAAGTGAGTATGTTATCTGAGGCTCGCCTCACTTCGTTTATGCAATTGGCCATAAAAGTTAAATCTTGGCTCATTTCATTTCATAATAATATCTTTATTGAGCTCGTTAATAATTTCATTTCTACCAGATATATGTTTAATCTTAAAATATTATAATTTCTTTTAGGCTCGTTTGGGTTCCCAAACGAGCTTTATATGTAAAGCTCGAGCTCGAGCTCGATTAATAAACGAGCGCAACTTAGGCTCGAACTCCTGCTCGAGCTCGTTTAGGCTCATTGCTCGAACTTTCTACCGATCCGATCCCGAAACTTTCACGGCGGCTACCATTTCCACCCCTAGTGGTCAGTATATATTGGGAAAATATAAAGAGAATAGACTACTCATCCATTAAAAAAAACATGATGACAGTTAATAGTTATCATATAAAGAGGATACAAAAGTCTAAAAGTAGACAGTCCCATAAATTACAGGATACACAAGATCCAAATTGATTTATACAAATCAGTAAATTTAGACTTTTGGACTTATCACAATTATTTTGTTAACAGTTTTGAAGTATCAAAACACGTTAAAAAAAATGATGACAGTGAACAAAGAATAAATGATCGACAAAGAATAGATTTATCTCTGGGGATTTGAGGAATCTTTTTTACATGGGATTCTTTTTTGGGATATGTCTGTTTGGGTTTGATTACTTTACTTTTTACATATGTGCATTTGTTGGACTTTTGGACCAAAGAAATTAAAGTGAAAATTTGAAATTTTTGTATCTACATATACTATAAGCGAAAGGCTCGAGATCACTGTGAGGCCTTCAAATATTGACACTTCATAAACAAACAGTTGCACACTGTTCAATCTTTGGAAATTGATTTACCCTCTTTCAAATTGCATTTGCTAAACTTCCACTTTTACTAAAACTCTCTTTCATCAGTCACTCTCTTTCATTTACCCATTAAATCTCTCTCAAAACTTTGACTATCCTCTCCACAGTTGCACTTTTCCGGCGACGCCGTTTTCGAGAACGGTGAACACATATCTCTTTTCCTTGCTTATTTTTATACTTCTGATCATATATCTAATCTTACTTGTGGTTGATTCGTGTAGGATGGGTTTCTTTAACTTCAATTTTTGAAATCGTCATGGTAACGGCGTGATGCATCTTTCTTGATGTGAGACAATGATAATAATCCTTCGTTATGATAACCAAGAGAAGGTATGTTTACGTTTTTGCACTTCTTTCCATCTCTTAATTTTTATACGATTATGATTACATATTTAAGCTTGCGTGTCGCTGATTTGTGTAGAATGTGTTTTGTAACTTCAGTTTTAGAACTAGAAGTGGTGGTGGTAACTCCCCTTTAGCTTCGATTTCCACTATCATCATACAAGCTCCATCGGTAACTCCGTCTCCTCTTCCATTATTATGTTTTTTGTAACAATTTTGTGTTTTTGTAATTTTTTGGGTTTGGTGTCTTTTAGCTATCAACTGAATGGTGGTGTCTTGAGAAGGAATAGAATGATTTTCATCCTTGAAAATATAAAGATGTAAGAATTTCTCACAATTTTGATGAAAATGATGGAGTGCTGGTGTTTTAATTGGAATAAACAAGATGTTGGTTTGGTGGCTTTTTGTTAAGAAGCAAAACCGAGGCATCTACTTCATTTTCATAGTGCTTTTAATAATCTATACTATTATATAAAGGTGTTTGGTACTTTCTTCAAAAGGAAGTCTTAAAAAAATAAGCCAACACACTTACTATAAGGAAGGCTTAAAATTCAATACATCACATTATTCAACGACATAATTTTCGGATGTCTGAGACAAGAAGATAGTGTAGACACCACTTTAATGCATATGTTAAAAACAAAACACCACATTAATCGCTATGTAATATAGTCAATTAATTTACTGGTCAATAAATACAATTAATAGAGTTATTAAAACATCACTTACATAAGAAATACAAATTATCAAGATATTAGACAACCAAATTAAACACAATTCCTACATTAAATGTCACTAATACAAATAATAAAACACATTATACAAATATTCAATCTCAAATGGGCAATCTACGAATGAGGCTGAATTTCGACAGGCGACGCTAAACAAAATTTTGATATCTCAAATTTTCGTCAAAAACATAAAAAGAAGATGTCGGTACTGCTTCTTCGTCTTAAAGGTCGCATAAAAGCGTTTATTCTTTATAAAATAGTCATCTAAGATCTGTGCACGGCGTTCACATGGATACCCTTCTAATATTTTTTCATGTGTTTTGTCTTCATCTTTTTTTTTTTTTTTTTTGTTTCTTGTTTTTAAATTGTACGTCATTTTTTAGAAACGTTATTTTAAATTTTTTATCATAAGATTTTGCTTGCTCATGACGTCTGATTTCTAAGCCATTGGGTCGTCGTCATCATTATCATCATATATTTGAGCTATATTCAATTCTCATTAAACAAATTTCATTTGTATTCGATTCTTTATTAGTGTCATCCAAGATATAAATATTTTTATTCGCATTTATCTTATGTGGGTATATCAAAGAGTATAATCTTTTTAATTGTTACGAAAAACAAAGCTTCTGAAACAAAAGTAACCTTATCGTATATGATTTCTTTGAATATTACGCAGAAAAGAAAAAGAGAAACCAAAATATTACTATTGGGCACGAAAAAAATTGTATACCGTAAAATTTATAGTATTTGATTATTTGGAGAATATTTGCAAATTTAAGTAAGGAACAAAAACTATAGTTTCTCTCTTCTTTAGTTTAAAAATTGTGGGTAGTGACGTAGTGATTTTTAAGATGTCTTGCCAAAACAATATCATGACAATTGAGATACAGGTAAGGTGGTGAAATTTCTGAAGAAAGAAAAGATGTGAGTATTATTGACTTGTACAACCCATTAATTGAATGTGATGTCAAGTGTACATACATTATATGTATTAGGTGAACAAGTGATGGGTTGAATGATGGGTTGAGAGAGAAAAGGACACGTTTTGTCACCATGTAATATCTATTGATTCATATTCTGATGTTCGTTATGATTTCAAAGAAAAATATGTGCATGCCCAATTAGAGATGTTCTTTGTACAATGCAGAAATGCTCAAGTTTATTTAATAGCGAAAATTACTTGTAAGGCCTGCTTTTCACTTCTGTCATGAGGACCTATTTTCTTTGTCTTTCGAAAAAGCGCCACTCATTTCGCTACAAACTGTGTAGAAATCTTAATGGACACGTGTCGCTTCCCATTAAATTAACGTCCGTGATAAAAAAAAAAAAAAAAAAAAAAAAAATGAATTCGCCTAACATTGCAAATAATCGACAAAATGTGGGACCCCGACTTACACATGAGAGAAACCGCCTCTCACCTAAACATTGCAATAATCCGACACATGTGGGCCACTTAGAACGTGGGCCACACCCAATTTTTGACAAAATTATTTTTTTGTTTGAGATCTTTGATCTTACAAATTTTACTCACACGTAATCTTTGATCAAATTTTACTCACACGTCATCCCTGGAATGCCAAAGAATATATTTGTTACCAATATTTTGTATGCTACCAAAATATATTTGTATTTGATGTTACCAATATTTTGCTACAATATATTTGGACTTATTTTGTTATAAAATTTACATTATAAAATGTAATTTAATTTTTGTTACCAATATTTTGTATGCTACCAATATTTTGTATGCTACCAAAATTTATTTGTATTTGATGTTACCAATATTTTGCTACAATATATTTGGAATTATTTTTGTTATAAAATTTACGTAATAAAATGTAATTTAATTTTTGTTATAAAATGTAATGAACTTATTTTGTGTTTATGATGGTGTATAAAGTTAGAGATGTCACGAGAAAAGCAAAATGTATCAGATATTGTAATTATAAAAAACGTATGTTATTATTGCCTCATATACTTGTAAATTTGTTACTTTAAATTATTTTTACACAAAACACATGCTCAAATAATGTCTATTCAATACAAACATGACTTGTAAAATTCAAATACATAGGCGAGCAGACGTCACTTGGATAATTGAGAATGAAAAGCATGATGCATGAAAAAACAAAACATACTACTAGTCACATCGAACTTCTACCTTATTAAAACCAAACCGATTAAACCAACTATTTGAATCGCATTTGTTGATCATCTAGATGTTGAGAGTTGTATTCTTTGGGAAGTGTATTGAAGATCATTTTCAAGTGGTTGCGTTCGGTTTTGCTGAGATAGGTTGAAATGTTGTTGTGTGTTATGTTGATCATATGTTTGTGATGTGTGTGTGTTTTCAGCATATTGTTGAGATGGGTATGGGTTGTGGTGGTAAGTTTGTGAAGCGTATTGGTTTGTGGGGTATGTGTTGTCACCATATGGTTGCCAAAAGAACGAGTTTTGACCATTTGCTTGATCAGTGTATGTGTTTTGGCCAAATGGTTGCCATGAGAATTGATTGTTTCCCATAAAAGTTTGATCGAACGGGTGATGTTGGTCATAAATAGGTGCGATGTCATGTTGCTCATTAGTTGGAAATTCCCTTGCTTTTGTTTACCCTTGCGGTTAGGTGGATCCGGGACAAATGATTTTTGCAATTACAGCGGTTATGCCCCGCTTGTTTGCACTGCTCACGATGTACGCTTCTTGGCTCTTCTCCTTGAGATAGTATACGATCTGTGTTTTCTGACGACTGGTGAGGGTTGTCCATTGTTGGAGGAGTAAGAGGATGTATATGGCTTGGATACTCCCATTCGTTAAAATTTCCAACAAGTTGAATTGACTCTGCATAGGTTGCTTGATATTTTCCTTTTGAACCATCATGTACATATTCCACACAACTGTTAGGTTCAAAACCTTGTAACAAAGAATAACGTGACCACAAGGTATCCGGAATTTGCCATTTCAGACATTCACATTCACCGGTCGTAAAGTTCACCTCACGGTTATATTGGCCATCATAAACTTGATACCAAATTGAGTAATTCCGTACAACCCAACTTACGCTTTTCATTCTTCTTTTCTCCACCTTATGCTGTTGCCTAATCGTGATGTCGTACTTCATTTTTGCTACGAAAATGCAAAATTAAATTAATTAACTTATCTAATATATTTTTCAAAATGATTCTTGAGTACGTTATGTTTTAAACAATAAATACCGCAGCTTCCGACGTTTAAAATACCACTTTTGAACCATACTTGATGCGTGTCGGTCCAACATCATTCGGTAGTCAGACAATACAAGACATGCATTAATGACTCGACATCGTTAGATGTACAATAATTGTAACGCTCTCGTGGCAATGTGCTCGAGACCGGCGTCTAGGATCGACCTCCATTAGCTTTCGGTGTGCTTGGTTTGTACGACCGTGAGTATGTTCATTTGTCGTTGCCACTCATCGGGAGTATACGCTTTGCATATGCCCCAAGATAGACCTTTAACTTTATTGTTTTTCAAGGAAAGGTTCATCATTAGATGTTGACAACAAATACCATGAAACGCCGATTTTAAACTCATTCCTTCTCGTCGAAGCTATTGCGGGATGCCTATCGATATGATAATCATATTGGGGTTATCGCCGATGCACTCTCTAAGTCTTGACATCCACCATGACCAACAATCACTAGTCTCGCCTCTGCGTATTCCGTAAGCAATAGGCACAATTTGGTTGTTCCGTCCATCCCAACGGCTTGCAAATTTGTCCCTTGTAAGTACCCTTTAAATGCGCGTCCACTATAAGTAGTGGGCGAAGATGGTTCATAAACGTGCGAATCACGTATAAACAATTTTAAAATTATAATATCAAACTTGTTTTGCATGCACTTATAAAAAATTTGAACAAGACTTACCGATGCACCAATGGCAATGAATAAAATTTCAAAACCCTTGATTGCTTTTCTTGATACGTGTGACCGTCCACGGTTTTTTTTTCTAAGTTGTGTGATGTCTGGTAGCATTTCAAAAGATTCTAATGGTGAACCTCTTAACAATTGTAACCCATAATCCTTCCTCTCCATGCTTGTTGGTAAGATATAGATGTTTTATATTGTGCCATGATATCTTTTGTATATCTCTCCTTTCAAATCACGGCTACCATCTTCTAATTTATCTTTCATAATGTGAGCAATAACTTTTTTGTTTGCATTTCGATGGTTAGGATATGTTTGGGTTCTGGGACACGTGTGAATATCATTCATGCTTGTAATTTGAAAAACATCTGAATTTCGCCAACGTCTGGCATTAATATACCATGCACATTGTTCATAATGGAAGCATTTTATGTTGTAAGTTATAGGGTTAGTTTTTTTCGAAACAAATTCATAACCATCTTGTAAAGCTTTCAACTTGTATGCCAAGTCTAATTCCGCCCTAGTTAAAAAAAGCTTATTGATTTTTATTTCAGTTTTGTTGTTATAATCCTTTGTAGGCATAGGTTTTGGCGTGTAAAGTGGTGGTTCAGGAACTTGTGGATATGTTCAAAAAATTAGGCCATTTATGGTTACCGGTGTTTGGTTTTATTTAATTCATCAAAACAATCATTTTCATCATCTTCGTTATCCGAAAGAAAAGCAAATGATGACCCCGGTTTTGTAAAATTTGCCTCATCTTTATAACTCGAGCCATCATATTCTGTTCATCAACCGAATGAAAAGCAAATGATGACCCGGTTTTGTGAAATTTGCCTCATCTTTATAACTCGAGTCATCATCTTCCTGCTCGTTATCGAGGCGAAAGCACATGATGACCCCTGTTTTGTGAAATTTGCCTCATCTTTATAACTCGAGTCATCATCTTCACTGCTCGTTATCGAATCGAAAGCACATGATGACCCTTGGTTTTGTGAAATTTGCCTCATCTTTATAGTTATAGTTTTTGTTTTGAAAATCATTTGATGGGCGATGTTTTCTTCTACCATTGTAGGAAAAATTATAAAACTACGGCACTTGGTGAGTTGAACCAATAGTTGTTGTTTCTTCCATTGTTTTAGATTGCGAAACATACAACCTGTACAAGTTCGGCGAGGAGACTCTAAAGCACATTGAACAAAAAGTTTACCTCGTTGTCGCTCAGAACATCGAGTCGAAAGTCGGTGAAGGACTTTCACATTTAAATTTACTCGGGCATTTTGCTTCAATTTAAACTTATTCACCACCAGATCAACTAACCCTGAATATGTTATATCATGATCCATAATCACACCGCGCTTTATTTCACCGTAATGTAACATACATTTGAATTTATGTAAATTCAAGGCCATTTTCTTTTTGTAAGTATTGTGAAGATGTGTATACATTCAATTTCATGGATGTGTTATTTATAGCGTAATGTTACCACGGCTGTTTGCAAATAGTGATTAACATGTGTCATAGTTCGTGTATAATATTATGTGATAAAAAATTTGTTTTCCTTACAAGTCAAACTAATGTCATATTTCTTGCATACCACCAAATCTTTGTCTCAGTAGGCCCCGAGTAGTCACTATCATGTCATATTTCGTGTGTACAATTATGTGATCAAAACAAAGATTATTTACTAGTCACATCTGTGTCTCTATAAAGTTTTCTGACAAGTCAGATTCTTGTCATATTTCGTGTTTAATATTATGTGATAAAAAAAAAGCTTGTATACCAGTCACATCTTTGTCTCTATAAGGGCACTGAGTAGTCTCCATCATGTCATATTTCGTGTGTACAATTATGTGATCAAAAGAAAGTTTATTTACTAGTCACATCTGTGTCTCTATAAAGTTTTCGACAAGTCGATTCTTGTCATATTTAGTGTATAATATTATGTGATAAAAAAAACATGTATACCACCACATCTTTGTCTCTATAAAGGCACCGAGTAGTCTCCATCATGTCATATTTCGTGTATACAATTATGTGATAAAAAAAAAGTTTCCCTAAACCCTAAACCTTAAACCCTAAACCCTAAACCATAAACCCTAAACCCTAAACACTAAACCCTAAACAATAAAACCTAAACCCTAAACCCTAAACCATAAACCCTAAACCCTAAACCCTAAACAATAAAACCTAAACCCTAAACCATAAACCCTAAACCCTAAACCCTAAACCTTAAACCCTAAACCCTAAACAATAAAACCTAAACCCTAAACCCTAAACCATAAACCCTAAACCATAAACCATAAACCCTAAACCCTAAACCCTAAACCCTAAACCCTAAACCCTAAACCTTAAACCCTAAACCCTAAACCCTAAACACTAAACAATAAAACCTAAACCCTAAACCCTAAACCATAAACCCTAAACCATAAACCATAAACCCTAAACCCTAAACCCTAAACCCTAACCCTAAACCCTAAACCATAAACCCTAACTGTGGGGGTTGAAGAAGATTATGGCTCATTCTTCATTAGGCCCAACAAAGAATCAATAATTCTTCTAACATTGTCAGTCAAGCAACTTTTAGGATTTAATGTTTATTGGTATAATTTTTTTCATCTATCGTACTTTATATTTTTATTTCGATGTAGTATTTCACTTTGGTAGTGTAATGAATAAAAGTTCGTATTATATGTAGAACTCTAGCATTTTATATAAATGAAAGAAGGAACAATCGAATTTCATTCAATACAACGACAAAGTAGCATAACGTGACATTGCAAGTCGAACATAACCGACTTAGCCACTAGTCAAATAACTTTTTGAACATGAAGGTTTATCTTGTTTTTCTTCTTGAAACCCTCGCTTTTGCATTCCTTGGGCACAACAAGTGGGGATAACTCCACCGTGATACGTCACATGTAGTTGGTTTCTTTGAAGTTGAGTATACTTTCGATATCGTTCGGGGTCTTCCATTGCATCAACTAATAGTTCGAGTCCCGAATCAAGACTACAGCTTGGTTTCTTTAAATAAAAAAGGTTGGGAGTTTTCATCATAACCTAAGCAATTGGTTAAGATTATTTTCAACCGATTGACCAAAAGTTTCAGTAATCAACCGGATCTACACAGCAACTATACCACCTACAAAATTTCTTCCGGTGGTGAAGTGAAACTTCCATAATGGTGTAGTCGGACTTTGAATGTCATCTCTTGAACTATAGAAAGATTTAACAAAAGATAAAAAGATGTAATTGTTTTGAATACAACAACGTGGTTTATATAATGTGACCCACTAACGTATCTAATGTTTGTATACCAAGAACATCTTTGTCTCTATAAGGAGTTGAGTAGTCTCTATTCATGTCATATTTCGTGTATATTATTATGTGAACAGAAAAAAAGCTTATTTACTAGTCACATATGTGTCTGTATAAAGTCTCTGACACGTCATATTCATGTCATATTTCGTGTATAATATTATGTGCTAAAAAAAAAGTTTAGTTACTAGTCACATCTTACTCTGTATAAAGTTTCTGACATGTCATATTCATGTCAGATTTCGTGTGTAATATGATGTGTATGTGTAAATTTTAACCCAAAATATGACACAGTAACGACAAGTTTGTGACACGGTTTTATCCCTATTTAAGGCTTACTTTGTCATTCAAAATCATTTACTAATTTATCCATTGTCATCAAAATAAAATGTCGGACAACATACCCTTCGACCTGCAAGTTGATATCATGAATAGACTTCCAGTTAAGTCATTACTACAATTTCGTACTGTGTCAAAGAGATGGAGGTCTTCAATAGACTTTTCCAACTTCATCCGTAGCTACGGCTTTCGTGATACGATATGTGTTGTTTTAATTTAACATATATGCAAGGTAATGTAGGTTTTATGTTTTCGCTAATGGAAGTTTAGCTTTCACGCACCTAGATACAACTCTTCATCTTCCAACTCTTAAGCCAATTGCTACTTCTGAAGGTGTCTGGTGCTTTTCTTATGGTTCAAACATGATGGTCGTTATTTGGAACCCATCAATAAAGAGATCTATAGGGGTATTAGTCCCTAACTTCTTGAATCAACCAGATTCACCAAAAATGGTCATCGGTTTTGGTGTACGTCCGACAATTTAGACCTAACAATTTTAAAATTAATTACCCGTTATACGGTGAAGGGCCATAGTGCGTGTCGGTGTATACCTTGAGTTCGAGACTGGAACCATATTGAAAATGACCTTTTGCCTCGAGAAGGATTAGACTAAAAGGTCCGCCAAGCGAGAGTGGGTGGTAAAATTTATGGCTTGGTTATGAAAATTTCTTTTCAATGATGGTATTTTGTACAAACGCTATATGGTAGTTTCATTTGATTTGGTTAGTCACCAATTTACCGACGTAGGCATACCAGAAGAGATAAGACGCATGGTTGGGCCTCCATTCCATATATCCCAGCTACGGAACTCTATTGTAATTTCAGGAAGTTTCGTAGCAGATGGGTACAAAGTTTTGTGTGCATGGGTGTTAGAAATTAATGGTGCTATCGTATCATCGTGTACAGTGCTATTCACTCATTAAAATCATTAGCTTACATACAATTAAATAGCTTATAAAAATACTAAACGCATTAAAATCATTAAACAAAAATACTTACCACTTGTACCTCATCCCAGGATGGGTACGGACGTGTCCTCCCACTTATCGCCCCTGTAATGCACCATCCGTCACAAGTAAGAAGAGAAGTGCACGGAGCATACGATGCAAGTGTTGATTTCGCCTTCGTCTGTGGAGCACCATTTGGTCTCTGACGAATTAGAAGCTCAGTCCATGCATTCATATGCTAGTTCATATCAAAAAAATATTAAAATTATTTATAAGCATTCTATAAAAAAAAAATTCAAATACATTATAAACATGTAATACTAAACTTACATCGTCTGCAAGCCAACCATTACATGGGACCTTGGAACAAAAAGGGAGCAATTCACGCCAAAAAATTGTCTCACACGCAAAACCCATCACATGACAGTCCAGGTATATGGGTTTAGGGTTCCTCAGGAAAGTTTCTAAGTCTTCATATAATGTACGCTTAACCTAAATAGCCAAAAGTAATATCAATAATAAGTTATTAATCATTGTTAAATTTCAAGAATATTCACGTAGTTTTATGATTACCTTAGCGGTCAACGTTATAAACGAAATGTACTCTCGGATAATTTTCCGTAAAAACTCAACTCTATTCTGTCTTCTTCATCATCATTGACCCTATCGCCTTCTTCATCAATAGCTTTTCCAAGATCTAACGGGCTAATATTTGATGAAATGGCATTATCCTTAAGCCTACCATCCCGCTTATTGGGAATAGGAGTCGTGTCGGCAAACGACCAAACGGGCCGCATAAATAACGGCTAGGGCGAACATCTCTTTCCTCGATTAATAGCACCCTAACACGGAACAAATATACATGCAAGTATTATAGTAGAAAATGAAAAAATATATATACTTATGTGGTTATAAATTTACCCAGAACACACGATTAGCTACGGGGGGTGTGATGCACTAGCTTGTTGCGCATTGTTACCCGACCACCGAACAAATCCTTGTTGTGGCATAGGCGTCCTAGAGTGAGGCGTCAGCTGGTCGTATACGTGCGTGCCCACCTGTGGCGACTGGTGGTGAGACACCCCCTCAAAGAAAGAACTACTGGGGGTAGGAAACCCCTCATCTCCTTGACCAGCCTCACCAAATACCTACATACAATATTATAATGTTTAATACTTTTTAAAAAAATTAATAAACTAAATACATGCTGCTTGGTAAACCTACTGCGCTTCGGTTCCAATTACTTCCAGCCCAAATGCCTCAAACCCTAAATACAATATTATAATGTTTAGTAATTTTAAAACAAATAAGTAGCAACAAAAAATATGCAAATAAAACATACTGCTGCGTCGGGTTCCAATTACTTCCAGCCCACCCGGCCCAAACCCTAAATACAATATTATAATGTTTAGTAATTTTAAAATAAATAAGTAGCAACAAAAAATATGAAAATAAAAATACCGCACGTTCGGGTTCCAATTACTTCCAGTTCAAATGTACCAAACCCTAAATACAATATTATAATGTTTAGTAATTTTAAAACAAATAAGTAGCAACAAAAAATATGCAAATAAAACATACTGCTGTTCGGGTTCCAATTACTTCCGCCCACCCGGCCAAACCCTAAATACAATATTATAATGTTTAGTAATTTTAAAACAAATAAGTAGCAACAAAAAATATGCAAATAAAACATACCGCTTCGGGTTCCAATTACTTCCGGTTCAGTAGGCCGAAACCCTAAATACAATATTATAATGTTTAGTAATTTTAAAACAAATAAGTAGCAACAAAAATATGCAAATAAAACATACACTGCTGCTCGGTTCCAATTACTTCGGCCCACCCGCCAAACCCTAAATACAATATTATAATGTTTAGTAATTTTAAAATAAATAAGTAGCAACAAAAAATATGAAAATAAAATACCGCACGTTCGGGTTCCAATTACTTCCAGCCCAAATGCGAAACCCTTAATTCAATATTATAATGTTTAGTAATTTTAAAACAAATAAGTAGCAACAAAAAATATGCAAATAAAACATACCGCTGCGTTAGGAAACCACTAAATCCACTAAAGAAACCAAATATTTTTGGAACATTGTGTCGTGTTCATTAATCTTGGCGACTGAGCCTTTGTCAAATCCTCTAGTTCCGTCAAATGACGATAAACGACTCGGAACATCGTCACGGCTATATTGGTCCGAAAGTGGGGTATTGGTGGTGGTTCAATACTACGCCTCAAAAATGGCATGCTATCACGGAACCAACCCTTTCGGACTCATATGCATCGGTACAAGTCTTAATGTAGGTTCCGCTACCTAAAATTTATATAACAACAAATACGAATATTGTTATGAATCACTAAAACCGAATGGCATGATTAAATAACAACTCACCAATAAACTATCCGTAACAACGTTTAAACGGCCGCTTGTAACGCCAAGCACACACTCTGGATGGAGCTCGTGACGATTAAAAAATGTAGTGCCGTGTCTAGATAAGTCTCCAAAATCCACGCCTATAAAAAATAATTGGTTAATTACTTTAACATTATATATATACATAAACAAAAAAACTAAAATTATATATATATACATACCTTAAAGGCCCATGTAAAGCCGATCGGTAGATACTTAGGGTTCTTTACCTTCTGTCGGCGTCGGGCGGTGGTCGTGGCTTCACAAAAAGCTTCAAGACGTGAATCATCGCACCAACTAATCGACTATACAATGTCGGCCACACGTCGAACCCCAAGGATATATGTTCCAAGCATCAAGATTATCTACTAAAGCCATGCACCATGGGGACTACGAATTAACATCGTGGCCTAACAACACCATCTCCAACAACCCTAGCAAACTAACACGAACGGCATCGATATCGACAAGCTTATCAAAGGCATCGCTAGAAATATAAACATTCAACAGTCCAACAGTTATCGAACATCCATCATAACGTGAGTCAAAAACACGTCTCCTAAGAGGAGTAGGTTGATCTTTATATTTGTCTTGAAAATCAACCCCAAATCTCAAGCCAGTTACTAAACAAAACTCCTCTCTACCAAATCTCAACTCAAAATCTCCTACACGATACCTAAATGGAACGACTTGTGTCTCCTGCTCGGGTTCAACTTGACATAAACTCATATAATGTATTAAAATACATGACTCTCGCATTTGTTCTATGTCAAACATCCATCCAAAACACGTCTGCCTAAACAATACTTCCATATTGGTATTCGCAAATTTTTTTTTAAGGTAATGAACCAAACTAAGCTTACTTCTACAGGTAAGGTCAACGGAAAAATCCTAAAACAACAATTAATAACATTATATATTATTAACTACACAATAAGCATAAAACAACAAATAATGACATATTCACAAACAAAATTATTTACCGGAACAACTAGTGCCATATTCACAAACAAACGCGTTAACACCTAACCACTACCACCACCAAACCACCCAACAATGACAACCACTACCACCACCAAACCACCCAACAATGACACCGTCACCAACAAAGACCACCAATGTACCACAACACCACCACCGACAAATTTCACACCACTAACACCAAAGCTACCATGGAAGATTTTCCAACAGTCACAACTCCACCGCAACAAAAAAAAAAAAAAACAAGGAAGATTTTGCAACTATGTGAGAAAACACCTACTCTTGCTTCAGATATTGACCGAAATGTAAAACGAAATGACGAATTTTGCATGTTATTCGGATAAATTTTGGCTAACGAATGTGAGTAGTCATTCCAATTCATAGTGTACGATCACTTTGCTTAGTCCCAATGCCATTTCGCTGCAATATTAAAGTGAATAGGTCCTTTTCTCGACTTCAACAGAGGGTCCCCACATATTGTAAGATTTCGCCACAATATTTAGTAGAGATGCTTTTTTTTTTTTTTTTTTTTTTAATTACGCGTTAAATTAAGGGGAAGCGACGTGTCCAATAAAGATTTGCAAACAGAAATGAATACTACTTTTTTGATATACCAAGAAAGGAGGACCTCTGCAGGACAAAGAAGTCCGTGCAGGGCCTTCCAAGTAATTTTCGCTATTTAATAATCTTTCCTTCCTAAATTAAGTCATTTATTCTAATAGTTTTAATAGATTAAAATAATATTTCATTGGTAGAGTAACGCTCAACTCTACTTTGTTGTTACGAGAAAAAAAATTATACATCAAAGTAAATTATTCTTATATTTGATCTTGAATAACATTCAAATTACAGAACTAAATATAAATGTGGAGAAAGATGAATTCAATATACAGAACTAAATATAACAGTCGTCATTCTCTCCCCATTTATCTTCATCCTCGACTTCTGTGAATTCAATATCAATTGAGGTAAATATATATATATGCTTTTCTCTACTTTACTTATAATATAATATATAGTTTATAATCTTTAACAAAGTTTAGTTGTCATGAATGTTATATGCTCTTCTCCACTTTACATACAATTTGACATCTTTACAATTTGATATTTTCATGCTTATGTATTCTGTAACAATAATGATTTTGAAGTTTATATGTTACATGATTCTTACATCTTTTGAATGTTAGAAGTATAAAAACAAGACTAAAAGAATATTGCATAACTTGAAAATGTTTACTTCATCCGTATACAAAACCTTGGTCATTACTCTATAGCTTTGAGGTAATTTTTTTTTTTTTTTTTTTTTTTTTTTTTTGCAGCCACGATCAATTAGCATTTAAATATGAAAGTGGCTCAAGGTTAAGTATTATGTTTAGTGCTATCTTATGGTTAAGTATTATTTTTTTGACACTCTTTATTGTAATGTTGGTATGTCTTTTTTTTAATGAAGAAGTGATTTTTAATGGTATGATTTGACGTTTTACAATTTTCGCTTTTTATTAATTTTGTTGAGTGAAGTGTATGTATTTGTTGTAATAATTCTCTTTAGTCATTTTGTTTCATCACAAAGTAATATAACAACAATTTGCTCGTACATGACAAAAAATATGAAGTCTAAAAGTATGATTACATGACGTTAAAAACTAAATAATCAACTTTAAAAAAAATAAAAAAAAAAAAAAAAAACCAACAGAAAAATGAAAATAAATTCTCATTCTACATTGTCCAAACAGCGAACGATTCTTTAATCGATTCTAACATCAGATTCTCTACTTTCTTACAAACAAATGGAATCCATTCTCTTACGCCGTAGTCATTCTCTTTATCCGACATTCCATTCTTTCTGCATTTAATTCTTCTTTGATTCAACAGATTAAACGTCCCTACAAGGCGTTGGTTAAGATTTGTTTTGTGGTTTTAATAACTATTTATGTGGCCTCGTCAAATACGCGATTTTATATAACTGAGGACCATTCACGTAATAAAACCACAAGAAGACAAATTTTAACCAATGCCCTAGGGCATTGGTTAGACATTCCCTTAATTAAAATGTAGATTTCTTTAGATTTGACGTTATAGACACAATAGTACAATGTCACATGCTCAACTCTTGACTTTTATGTGAAAGACATAAAATTGAAGAAAGACGTATGACCCATTTAAATATAGCAATAGCAACAAATGTATGTAAATGCATAATTGACTATATATACGTTATATCAAGTATTAGTTTGGTTTTTGCGATTTAAATTCGATGTATACAGATTTCACGAATGTAGTGCTAAAAATAATGATGATTAGGAAAATGTGGTTAATACAACTATCATAAAATGCAAGAACAATATGAATTATGAATTTTATGACAACTTAAAATTGAAAAGTGGACATTCAATTGTAATTTTACACTATGTATACATTGTTTTCTATTTTTTTTGCGTGTTTTACTTTTATATATTTTGTGAGTTATTAACTATTGGTTCTAGGTAGTCGACATAACGACTTTACATTTCACATATAGTTTATAATTCGGTGTTGTCCGAATTTTTTATTTAAATTAACTAGCTTATAGGCTTTTAAAACCTAAGATTGTGGCGTGCTTCCCTCACATACGCGTGCATTGTAAATTGTAAAACACTTCACCGACGCATCGCCGACCAATTTTGAAGCGAAGTCACCGTTTAATCGACCGGGTTGCGTTGTTAGTTCTGTATGTAATGTTAGTTTTTGTGAGATATATTTGTTTTTAAGTGAGATACGTATAGTAGTAAAGTTGATTGTCTTATTACACCGCTGAATTGACTATAATGATGTTGATTACCATTACAACCAGCCTAACATATACGCGTTTTTGAACGCATAAAAAATAAGCTCCATGGCACGGCCTAATACAGCACCTAGTATACAAGTGGATTGTGGCCAGATGCTTTTGTCATTGTCTCATAAATGTCCCTTTTGTTGAATTTTTATTTGTTTAAAGTTGTTTGTTGGTGATATTCTTTGAATTCTTTGACACTGTGTATGAGCTGGAAATCTTCCAACTTGAATTCTTTGAAATTGATGTTTATACTTTGTATAGTTGTCTTTGAGAGTAACACTTATTGATAATCTGCGGAAAAAAGCCTTCAAATACAAAACCTTGGATATTGAAAAAAACATTCAAATACAATAACGTGATGACAGTTAATACGGGATATAAAAGTCTAAAAGTAGACAGTCCCATAAATTACGGGATACACAAGATCCATATTGATTTATACAAATCAAAAAATTTGGACTTTTGGACTTATCACAATTATTTCTTGAAAGTGGAATCTTGAAACATGGTGCTCGTGGTTTAATCTATGGTAGTTGTCGGGTTGTCTCGTTATTATTTCCTTAAACATTAATCCCAATGACCTCAATAGTAGTCTGACGGCTATTTAATAGTAGCCTAACAACTACTTCTTGCTCTATAAATGCAAATTTTAACTTATATTTCCTTTTCTCATAACACAAAATTTTTCACCTCATTACTCTCATCAATACTCAAGATCCGCATGTTATCACCATTGTTGCGATCGTGTATGTTGTGGCATTCTATCTACTTGGCCAACGCCCAAATGAAGAAGGTTATGAGTATTTGGTCGGGTCTTGAGTGGTTCTAGCTCAAATCGTGGTCCCAATGGTTGGCGTAGATATACTTTGGAGGTAATAGATAGTATTGCACGATAAGTGTTAGTAATAAATCATTGTTTTAGTTTAGTTCTTATGAAGGTTTTTTTTTTTTTTTTTTTTTTTTTTTTAAGATAAACAAATGTGTTATGACAATTTATTTATGTTCTTTACTTATCGATCTCGCCTCTTAACATTTTACTTACCGCACTCAATAACCCGCTTTTATTCTCAGACACGCAGAATATTTATGGTGTTGCATCCGGTTGTGAGTCTTGCTCTCGTGGGCGTAGTGTTGTTTTTCGTTAGCTTAGTGGGTCAACCGTTCAATGATTCTCTTCCCTACTTGGTGGTCTTTGTAACATTAGCTCTACCGTTGTTGATTGTATCGTTATGTATTAATATTTATGGATTCTAATGTAATAATAATTTACGTCGGTTAAACCAGTCAAAGAGTTCCGTCAAGCAGGAATCTACACTTCAAATGTTGTGTATCAAGAAGTTTTACGTGACGAGTAACGTGTGTTGTTAGTTTTTATCTCAAAACTGATGTAATGTTTACTTTCACTTACCTTAAACGTTTTTATATGTTGTTTGATAGATGTTAAATTTTTTTTTTCTAAACTTTAGTTATCGTATAGTACAACCGTTTGTAATTACATTTGGATCGGCTCACGTTTCTATTTCAACGCTACACAAAACACTCACCACAATATCAAAAATCGTAATTATACGCCGCAGGAATTTCATTATTATCACGGTCTTTCGCCTACCTGAAAAATAAAGCCATATGAGTAATGAAATGTCATAATCAAAGCTTAACTTTCTTACAGCGGAGGACACCAACAATTAGTGGGTCATTGTATCGTGCTTTGTTCGTCGACTTTTTGACAAGTGAAGCAATAATTATCAACTGTGTGTGAGGGAGAGGCAGAGCATATTTCTTTCTTAATTACTCCTTTTCTAGTTCATCCATTTGCTGCTATCACATAATCTTTCTTTTGTTGTATTATTAATCTTTCTTTTGTTGTATTATTAATCATCAAAATAATGTCTTCCGAAAAAGAGTTCCAACATCTCCGAATTCCACTCCAAAAATTACAATCCGCCACCAATAATTTCGACAAAGATAGCTGTATCGGGCGTGGTGGGTTTGGGAACGTTTATAAAGGAGAGATTCGGCTATCTGGGGAGCTCACCATGGTGGCTATAAAGCGTTTAGATAGATCACGTGGACAAGGAACCACGGAGTTTTGGAAAGAGATAATGATGCTTTCTCAATACAAGCATACAAATCTTGTTTCCCTCTTAGGCTTTTGTGATGAGGGTGATGAGATGCTTCTTGTCTACGAGTATCTATCCAAAAAAAGTCTCAACTTACACCTAAGTCTCCCCAATCTCTGTTGGCATACCCGCCTTGTTATATGCTTAGGGGCTGCAAAGGGACTAGCATATCTTCATGAACCCACGGAGGGGTGTCAGCAGAGAGTCTTGCATCGTGATATCAAGAGTGCCAATATACTGCTGGATGATAATTGGCAACCTAAGATTGCAGACTTTGGTTTGTCCAGATTGGGTCCTGCTAACCAACAAATTACTTTTGTTCATTCCAATGTAGTAGGTACCAAGGAATATTGCGATCCATTATATGAGGAGGAAGGCTTTTTGACAAAAGAATCTGACGTCTATTCCTTTGGAGTGGTTTTGTTTGAAGTTCTTTGTGGAAAACCTGCATATGTAGAAATTAAATACAATCATGATATCTACAGATCTTTGCCGTGGTTGGCACGAAAGTGCTATGAAGAAAAGAAATTGGATACAATCATTTTCACTGGTATTAGAGAAACAATTTCACTGAAGTCTTTAGAAAAGTTTTCAGCAATAGCGTATCAATGTTTGCACAAGGATCGTAAAGAACGGCCATCAATGGCTAAAATCGTAAAAGAGATTAAAATTGCATCTCTTTATCAAGTATGTTTTGACTCTTGGAATTCTTTCTCTATACTTAATAATACTGTAGTTTTATGAAATTACAGATTTTATCCCTAGTTTTTAAAAACTACATGGATGGTCCTTATGGTATGCACTTTTCCACTCGGACTGTCCCTCACCCAAAAATCCATTTACATTTAAGTGCATACCACAGGGACTGTCCGAGTGGAAAAGTGCATACCTCGGGGACGTTTAGTGTAACGGATTTTTGGATGAGGGACGGTCTAAGTGGATAAGTGCATACCACAGGGATCATCCGTGTAGTTTTTAAAAGATAGAGGTGAAATGTGTAATTTCATACAAACCACAGGGATCATCCGTGTAATTTACTCTTTTTAAGTTATTTATATCTAGTTCACTTAAATGGATGATATGAGACATCTTTATTGGAAAGAATGTTTGTTGTCTTACAATAAACAAAATCACATGTCGAGTATGACTATTAGTAATAGATTTCATGGCTATATATGTAGAAAGAAAAAAACATATATGTTCCTCCAACTTCTCGCTCATAAGCCTAGCTCCTTTTAAACTTTGACAGTAAGTCTTTTGTCTCTGTTTTGAAACTGATAGGAGCTCAAGACTAACATATCACTACCGGAAGTGGCATTGAAAGAGATAGAAGCAGCAACCGAAAACTTTAAAATGTGTATTTGGGAAAATGATCAATATCAGATTTACAAAGGGGAACTTTCCATCTCTGGAAAACCTGCTACAACGGTGTTTATAAAGAGGTTTTGTGAGAGTAAAGGAGATATGTTAAGGCGTTTTTTGGCACAAATAAAAATTCTCTCTCCTTCACCGCAGCCTCCAAATACCATGTCACTTGTTGGTTACTGCGATGGGGAAAAGGACAAGATTATTGTTCATGAATATGCAGAGCGTGGAAGCTTAGATCAGTATATAAGGCGGCGGCGTAGCAATAATACTACTCTTACGTGGCTCCAAAGACTTGCAATATGTTGTGGCGCAGCTCGTGGGTTAGATCAATTCCATGAACGAGACATAATGCATGAAGCTTTTCAAAGCACACAAATTTTACTAGATAGTAAGTGGGTTGCTAAAGTTGCTGGTTTTATGATTTCCATGCCAAGTTCTTTAACAGATGTCGACGTTGCTGCTTACAGCTCACCAGAGTACATTGCTAGTGGTAAAGCGTCGAAAGAAGCAGATGTATATTCTTTGGGCATGGTACTATTTGAAGTTCTGTGTGGGATGCTGTGCACCGAAGCCGAGGAAGGCTACATTTTATCGGCTAAATTTTTAAGAGAGTTGTATGAAAAGAAGGAAGTGGATAAGATTGTTGATCCCATTTTAAGAGAACAGAATATCAGCGTGGACAGATATTCAGCAATTGCGCATAGATGCCTGCTGGATGATCCAAAACAACGACCTTCCATGGGTGATGTCATACAAGAGCTTGAAGAATTAATGACAATCGAGGTACGTAATGATGACTCATAACCAATTACAGCCTAATATATATACCTCTTTATTTAAGACTCATTATGACCAATCTATACATGTAATGAGGGATTGCAACCTATTATAAGTCATTAAGACTCATTATGACCCGTTAAGACAGGCAATGACCCATTGTAGCCCAAAACCCAATCTATGTAACCTGTTACAACCGTCGTGATCCATCACAACCGACATATATTGTAAATTTTTCTCCTTGCAAGTGTTAATGTCTTTATATTTGTAGGTGGAATATGAGAAGCGAGTCAAAAAACTACAGGAGCGTGCAAAAGCTGCAGAGGAGCGGGAAAAGTTGCCACCGAGAGGAAAAGGAAATGCAAGCTAAGATGGAATTAATAGAGAAAACTTGCAGTTGCCGCCGAGAGGAAAAGGAGATGCAAGCTAAGATGGAAGCCGCCGAGAGGAAAAGAAGATGCAAATGGAATTAATAGAATCACTACACCAAAATCACGGTTTGGGGGGCCCTTTTCCTCAGCGGGCCACTGGGTGTCGATATTTTTGGGTCGACTTTGTCGTCCCAAATTGCAATAGGTGTGACCCCACGGTTTTCAACAAATACAAAGGTCGCAAAACAAATAGATAATAACTTTTGACCCATGCATTTTGGGGACGACATGGATGTCGTCCTTATGCATTTAAGTTATCATACACCAAAATATTTAATTTTTGTATTTAAATAACTTTTCACGAAAATTAAATACCCGCCAAAAACTTTGGGACGACATTGTCGTCCCAAAATGTAAATATATTTTTTAACACAAGTTTTTAGTTAAATTATTTATTTTAAATAATTTTATTTAATATAAATTAAAATTAAATAGTTTATATTCATGATTAAATACTTTAATCTAAAATTAAATACATTTATAGAATTAAAAAATATTTACCGCCAATTGTTTCCGCCATTATTTTTACCGCCAATAGTTTCCGCCATTATTTTTCCATAAAGTTTTCCTTATATATCCGTCAAAACATAAATAACCACAAAACACACGTAACGATAAAATGGTGATTACTGCGGAAAAAGAGTGGTCACCGGTTTTATCGTCCATATATCTCTTTAGTCGAGTTCTTGATACGTATGGGTCGAAATTTATGATGAATATGGTTCTTATAAGAACATAGATCCGTTTATGAGAGACCGCGTTACGGAATGGTTAAGGAAAGAGCGATTCTACAGAGTGTATTTGGACAGTGAAGCTACTTCTGCATTATGGAATGGAGGAGCAAACCTCTGGAAGTCGAAGCAATGTGGGAGCGGTTAGTCGTCAAGCAAAGGAAGGAAAAAGATGAAGTGAAAAAAGCCCGTTCGATTACACATTTGATGATGCGGAAATAGGGTAACAAATCTTGAAGCATTGTTTGAGCAGTTCGTCAAGCAAAGGAAGGAAAAGATGGTGCGAGTTCTAGCGAGCGGGAAGTAGCGAGGAAAATAATTGAATGGCGAGTTGTTTTGTTTGATCTGTTTCATTTTGTTGTCAAGTTGTTTCGTTTGAGTTGTTTCGTATGTCGTGTGTAGCATATGGTTTATGCCGTGTTGTGTATAATATCGTTTGCTTGCCGAGTTGTTTCGTTTGATCTGTTTCGTTATGTTGTCAAGTTGTTTCTTTATTCATGTGTAATTTAGTATTGGAAAAGGGTGTTTGGAAACCATAATCTTGTTAACTTAGAACATGGTCAAATTGAAAGGTACATAGTAATAAGTGACATGTTAACTTAGAACATGACCGACTTTTACAAATCCGGCATGTGCTTTGATTTATAAAAATACTTAACGGATACATATTACAAGAACAACGACAACAACATCAATAACAACCACTACCGAACAACAACTACAACAACAACAACATCAACAACAACAACAACTACCGAACAACAACTACATCAACAACAACAACTAAAGAACAACAACAACAACTACGTGCAACAACAACTACAACTACAAGAACAACAACTAATACTACATACGAAGATTATCCATGTCACTAACGACTCATGAAGTAATGCATCCGACGACATGCGTGGTCGTCGGGAATCGTTGCCACTTCAAGTTTGGCCTCAAGCACCCTTATTCTTGTCTCTAGCACATGTTTTTGTGTTTCAAGCAAGCTTATCCTAAGATCTTTTCATGGCATTTCGAGCACTCTGTTGGTGCGAGATTGTTCTTAAGTACTAAATCAAATGCATCCTTCCACATAAAATATCCGCACCCATTATCTTTTACGAACATTACATAATAAGAAAATTTTAAGAGATTACAACCCAATTATTTGTATATTTACATAAATAAGAAATGTATGATTGTTCACCTTTGACGAGGACATGAATAATATTGTTGTCGGATGAATATTCTCTATCGATGTTCTTAATTTTATATTTCCTGCTCCACAAGAACACATAAAAGGATTAAATGGCTCCATACCAGGTTTTGAAATTTGTGCGAAGATAAGAGGTTGAGAGGTTGAGTGGTTTGAGGATAAGATCTGGTGGCTTTTGGTGGGATAAGATCTCAAGTTTTCTTTATGTGATATATAAAGCAGATCTGGTAGATTTTGGTGGGAAATTTTGGCGCCATTATTTTGGAGGAAATTTTGGCGCCATTATTTTGGAGGAAGTTTTGGTTGGATGTTACATATCATGTATCATGATACTATCTCGATTCATCCGTTTTAACATGTCATGTATAACGACATTATCTTGACTCGTTCGTTTAACATTTTATCCGTTTTAATTTATCTAAAAATTTATCATTAATCTTAAGAATCCAAACAACCTCAAAAGTAGCAAAATTTTAAGAAATTTTATAACTAATTTAAACTTTATATAAATAATTAATTAATTTTAAATTATTTAAAAGTTTATAACAAATTTAATTTATTTAGTATTAATTAAATAATTTAAACACACTATATTATACATAAAATAAAGGAAAATAAAAAAAAAAAAAAAGGACGACATTGTCGTCCCTTTTACCAAATATTTTCACGAAAGTTAAATATGCCGCCAAATAATTCGGGAAAAAAAAACAAAAGGACGACATTGTCGTCCTATTTAATCGTCCCAAAAATAACACAATAATTGACCAGGATCTTTCTTCTCTATCTTCATCACTTATACAAAAACCCACAAAAAAGCGCTAACACCTCTCGTAAAAAGAAAAAAAAGCGGAAAAATCACAAAAAACCCAATTTTCTTTAAAACACTACTATCACTCTTACCCATCAATTACACACCACTTACTGCACAATTTGTATAATTTTGTTATTTTGTCACATTTAAAGGTATTTTTTGATAAAATTTGGTTTGTTAATTTAATTTCTTTAATTATGGTTTGTTTACAATGGTTTTATGTTGTGTTTGTGTTGGTTAGATGGTCCACATAGCACTCACCACCACCGTGAACCACCGCCGTGAACCACCACCAACAACCGCAGCGGTTGCAGACTCCACCACCACCACCTTTTGTGTTGGGGTTAGTGACTTTTTAATTTTGTTAATGTGTTTTGGGACGACAATGTCGTGCCTTAAGTTTTATTAGTTAATTTGAGTGCGACAATGTGTTTTGGGACGACAATAGTTTGTTTAACTTTGGTTTTATGTGTAGTGTTTGGGACGGTAGGGACCGTGAGCAGTAGGACGGTGAGACCACCTCTTTTTCTCTTTCTCTTTTCTTCACTTCGTGTATTTCACCTTGAAATAGGTATATATATATATATATATTTTATTACTTTGTCGATAATGTATATACTTTTATTACTTTGTCGATAATGAAAATGATATGTGATATCGAAAAAATGTTATGTGATATGTTATTAATTGTTACTTATAAACTTAAAGTGACCGTGTTAAAATGAAAATGATATGTGATATATATGTTATTAATTGTCGATCTTGAAAATGATACTTGTATTCTTGTTTTTAGGATTTTAGTGATTAATTTTGGAAATTCCCGTCTGAAGTTAATCATCCTATAGAAAACCGTCCGAAATTAATTTATTAGAAATTAATTTGGAAGAATCTATTTGGGATTGCTTTTTGAATGTTTTGTCTCATTTAGGATATGGATGCGTATAAGCTGTTTTACTATTTGAGAGAATTGACGGTATTTCCTTTCACTCCTACGAATATGTCTTTAATGCACATATTTGGGGTTGAGAAATCTTGCCGAATTTTCAAATAATAAATCGATTATCTGCGATTCATATGAACGACACATTCAAAGAGTGGAGTTAGGATTGCCTTCCATAGTTGCACTAGGTAAGCGAGCGACTCATAATTACGTCTTTTCATGTTTGAATATGTATGTATATATACAAATTAATTTTTTGAATATGTTTTTACAACGCAGATCATGACAATTGATAAGAGTTGGACCATTTGTATCCAACCGTAATTCCCGAATTTTTAAATGGTCTTTTGCATTCATCGCGCATTGTAAGCCATTGGTAAACCCCATCACAAAAATGATTCATTGCCCATGTGTTCGTTGTGGTAACGCTCCAACTAAATTGGATGCGCTCAAAACTCTTGAGTTACACATATCTAAATACGGGTTTGACACACTTTATACCCCTTGGAAATATCACGGTGAACCACTTCCTCCACCGTAGTACATAACATACCACAACCACCTTCACGAACACATGAACATGGATGCATTCTTCCAAGATATTTCTGCGATAATGTCCCAACTCCACCATCTCAAACAACGGTTTCTCAACGGATCAAACAACAGGTCCTCAACCAGCTCAAACCAGTGATCATAACATTACTAACAAGTACGAAGAGTTACTTGCTAGGTCCACCCAAAAGTTGTACCCAGATTGTGATATGACTACATTGGGCTTTACGTCAGAGCTTTCGCACATCAAGGTCTTACATAAAATAACTGATGTCGGGTTTAACAAGATTCTAGCTCTTTTGCAAAAGGCATGTCCCCCTAGTAAAGGATTCAATTTCCCACCGTCATACTATGAAATCAAGAAGACATACAAAGATATCGGGTTAGGATACGAATCGATCCATGCTTGTATAAATGATTGTTTTTATTTTGGGGATCGAGATGAGAACAAAATTCTCAATAATTGTCCAATGCAAGCGAGTAGATGGAAAACCAAAAGACAAGCGGGAAGAAAGTTGCCAACAAGGTGTTGCGTTACTTTCCGTTAAAACCTAGAACTACAACGTATGTTCAACACAAAAGACATCGCAAAGTGGATGACTTGGCATGCTCTTGGGCGATCTAAGGAAAGCGGTAAGATGAATCACCCGTGTGATGGTCAAGCATGGAAAAATTTTGACATAATGAAACACGAGTTTTCTCGTGACCTAAAGCGTCCGATTAGGGTTGGGCTGGCGATGGTTTCAATCCGTTTGGCAACATGAGTCAAGGTTACTGACATGTGGCGGTGATATTGACAACATACAACACACCCCGGATGTGTATGAAAGAGACTTCTTTAATGTTGGCGATGTTAATTCACGGCCCTAAATCACCGCAAAGGACATTGATGTTTTCTTGCGACCTTTGATCAAAGAACTCGAAGAGTTATGGATAGGAGAGTGGACTTTAGACGCTGCTACGGTACTCATTTCAAAATGAAAGCGGCGGTTTATGGACTATCAATGACTTTCCATTCGAAGTAGTTTGTCCGGGTGGGTTGGACAAGGCTACTATGCATGCCCGCATGTAATCGGGACACTCCATCGCTTCTGTGAAGCATAAAATCGCTTATGTTGGGTATAGAAGATTCTTACGCGTAAGTCATCAAGCGAGGAAAAACATAAGGAATTCCATGGTAAACACGAAAAGAAACCTCCTCCTAAAAGCTTTACCCATGAAATCATGATTCAAATTAGTAAAGTCTTTAAGCGTGTTTCGAGGAAGCATCCAAATACTTTAAAAATAACCCTAAACCTAATCGACAAATCGAATTGAATTGGAGTAAGCGTTCTATTTTCTCTGAACCGAGTATTGGCCCGTTCTTCTACTAAAACACAATCTCGATGTCATGCACATCGAAAAGAGCGTCTTGAGTGTGTTGAATACCTTGTTAATGAGCGACAAATCCAAAGACACGCTAAAGGCAAGGCAAGACTTGAAAACTTTGGGAGTTCGAAAGGAGTTGTGGCTCGTTGATAAAGGAAGCAGGAAGTTCGATAAGCCTCATCAACGTACTCTTTCACACGAAAAAGCGAAAACTTTTTGTAAATTCATCAAAGGAGTTAGACTACGATGGGTTTGGATCGAACTTCAAGAAAAAGTGACCGTGATGATAACAACATAACAGCCTAAAATCTCATGATTGTCATATAATGATGCGTGATTACTTCCTTATGGAGTTCAATGATACTTACCTAAAGACATTTCAACCCCATTAATCGAGCTCTGCTTATTCTTTAAGCGATTTGTGCTCAGTTTGATCTGACGAGGACATGGTGAAAGCTAAAAGCAAATGATCGAGGTTATGATTAATTTAGAGCAAATATTTCCTCCTGCTTTTTGACATAATGATTCATTTGGTTATACATTTACACGAAGAGGCTATTCTAGGTGGCCTGTTTACTACGGTGGATGTATCCATTTGAAAGATACATGAAAAACTAAAAATTATGTCCGAAATAAAGCTAAGCTGAAGGTTCTATAGCGAGAGGTTATGTTGCGGAAGAAGCATTAACTTTCATTCGCGTTATCTTAAGGATGTCGAGACAAGATTTAATCGTCTTGGCGAAATGATGACGGTTTTCGAAACAACCAAATAAATTCCGGTGTTCGGTTCGTAGGCAAACCGGTGGGTAGAAACGCCCGACCATGTTGAATCTGAGATGTTATGCGAGCGGTTGTATGGTTTATACTTAACAACGATCCACGAAATAAAGCGAACATCTGGCGTACAAAAGTACGTTTCTTATTTTTATATTTTGAAGAACTTTTTTTCTTAAGTTATTTGTTTCGATGACTTATTCATTACCTTTTGCGTTGAATTTCCTAACGATACCGTGAAACAAGTTTTCCTCCTGGTTCAATCACAAGGTAAACACATTAGATATATTACCTTGTAGTCGAGTTATTGCTCATCTAAATCTGTTTGTATCTCTTTCGTAGATTCGTGAAAAGAGCGTGGCAAAAGACCCAAGTTGTAGTCGAGTTACTCTCTTTGGCATGTGGACCTTCATCTAGTGCAAGTACATACCCGCATGCATAGTGAGCGGTGTGAAGTTCTTGGTGCATGGCGCGATAAACTTCATACCACTCAAAGCGGTGGAGTTTCAACACCGGGCTGATGGAGCTATGTATTATGGTCAACTAGAAGAAATTCTAGAGCTCACTTATATGGGCAACCGTAAGGTTGTGTTGTTCCGATGTATATGGTTCGACACCGTAACCTACTAACCTACGCCACGCTCAGACGTTCTTACATTGATCATGGCATACATCATATTTTGGTGAGCGGGATGCTTTTAGAAATCAACAATACATTCTTGCGACACAAGCAACACAAGTCTTCTACCTTGAAGACCACGCTGAGCGACCACCTCATTGGAAGGTTGTCGAAGATGTTCATCATCGGAAGATCGGCATGGGGATGTGGTAGATTCTTATCGAGATGTTATACATGGTAGCAGTTCATCGATGTTGCATTGTCTGTTGGTTTAACCGGTTTTGAGTATCGAATTTGAGTGTAAATGATGAATCGTGATGGGCGCCCACGGATGTTGTTCTTGAAGAAGATCTTGATTTTGTTACTAATGAAGATAACGTCGTTGCCCATGTCCTTGATGATGATGATGATATTGGCGTGTCGATGATGATGAAGTGAACCCCACTATTGTTGTTGAAGAAGTTTTATCTAGTGATGATTACGATTATGACAATTAATTGTTTTGAATTGTAATTTGATTATGACAATCATTGTTTTTAAATTGTAATTTGAATGAAATTGTTACTATATGTTTATATGAATGTGTATATTAGTGTTAATTGGTCCAAGAAATTATGTGTTCTTTTACTTGTACTTTTACGGATGGCGTGTGTACAACCTAGATCACACAGCGGGGATCTTGGCGGTGATCCACCAAGGCGGCCCTCATTTACTTTGCTTGGGCTATTCGCGGTAACAAATTGTGATTTTTATTTTATTATTTTATTTTTATTATTATATAATTTTATTGATAAAACTAATTTTTTTACATATATTTTCACAACTTAATAACTTATATTTGTAGGTTCAATGATCACCGGTGAGGCGGCAAATCGGGCCTTAAGGAAGGCTTTTAGGAAAATAACGGACTGACCTTTGCCTATAGGCTTTGATCACAGATGATCAAGGCACCTTCACACGGTGAGCACTCATGCAATGCGATTAAGTAGTCTTATGGGGAACAAGTGAGGCCACTTCCCTTGATGCCGATTGGGAAGAAATTCACGATTCTTATAAAGGCGCATATAATGCCGACCCTACGAGTTATATTTATTGTTTATTTTATTTCTATTGTGATTGTTATTAACCGTTTAGATATGCTTGTTATATTTAAATTGTGTGTTTGTTTAAATCGTATACTTTTTGCGAGACCTATTTCAACTGGCGCCTTGGTTGAATAATGAGACCAGTTCACGGTTGGACGAGAATGTTTATACGGTGGGGAAAGGATAGGACTTGGGCTATGGTTACAGAGAGGACGCTATTCAAAATACAAACACAGGCTCAAGTCTAGATACTTTGATATCCACGAGACACCATGGCGGCAAAGGCACATCCGCCACCCAAGAAAACACAGGGCAGAACCCAGAGGAATGGGAGATGTTGGTTGTTGGTGGTTAGACCCGAAACGGATGGCAAGATCGACCACAAATCTGAAAATCGATCAAAAACAAGATTATAACTTACCAAGGTCGACGGTCGTTCGTTCAAGGACCTTAACATTCATGTAAGACTCGTTATAATTTTGTGATTTTAAAGGTTTTATATTGTTTATATTTACCTCGTTATCAATTTATTTTATATTGTATGTATAGAGGTCAACAATAACAATCAAAATGAAGACACGCTTGAAACACGGAGGAGATGCCATTCAAAAAGATGGCACATTTGAGGCGAGAGAGAGCGAGGCGGCTTACGTAAGTAGTTTATCTCTTAACATGCGTCATTATATTAAGTTACTTCTCATTTATTATTTTTTCCTAACTTTTTTTTTTTTTTTTTTTTTTTTTTTTTTTTTGAAATTACAGAATGAGATGAGGGCCCTTCAAGAGCAAGTCGAGCCGGTCTCATTCCGTACATGAGCGACTTGGAAATATTGCGTGTGTAGTTCGAGTGATAACCGCCGAGCCGGCGGGCGAGGCGGGGAGGTTACACGGTGGTGGCTCAACCGCTCGCGAGTTCACACGTGGGCATGCTCTTGAAGATTATGTTACTAGGGAGCATATGGCGGGGCGATGAGGAAACCAAGGCTGCTCGAGCGGGCTCGTCGGTGAGGCGGAGCTGCCAGCTAGGCAAAGTCTGCCGCGGCTAAGGAAGCTTATTGTCGCGGCCCAAGCCCATGATTGGGACATCTGGATCTTACCTTGAATTTTTGTCCCACTACAACTCATCACAAGGTAATCCATTTTCACCTCCCTTTCCTCGGTACCCATTCCTACCCTTTTCCCCTCCCGGCCCTTATGGTTTCCAAGCTTCCACTTTCAACCCCAATAATGCATTTGCGGTTGTTATCGGCCCACCTTTCCAAACTCTATCACGTGCCCGGTACTAGTTCGAACTATGCTATGCCGCCACGGACCTTAACCGGTACAACTCACAAAATAATCCCCATTTGAGCCAAAATGATCATATTGATAATAATGACTTGAATAATAATGATGATGATAGTGGGGATAATAATGAGGCGGGCAACGAGTCGGGTGACGAGTCGGGTGACGAGTCGGGCGGCGATTCGGGCGGCGAGTTCTTTGAGGAGTAGGCGGGAAGTTAGTTTGTGTATTTTAGACTTATTAATATTATGGAATAGTATTGTATTTGTCGAATGTTATTTAGGAAATTTGAGACATGTTATTTAGGAAATTTGCGCCTTGTTGGTTTGAGACATGTTAGTTTGAGACTTGTTAGTTTAAGAGTAGTTTACTTTGTATCGTATTTGTTAAATGGTATCGTAGAATTGTGGAATGTTATTCAATCCGTTTAGTAATTTGGTATTGTATCATATTGTCGATTTGGTATTGTGGATTGTGATTGATTACAGGTTGCATTTGTTTTGGTAGATTTTTTCCGGAAAAAAATCCGGAAAAAATCTGGAAAATATGCAGTTTCCTGCATTTTTTTTTGCCCATCCAGGACAATTAGGGACGACATTGTCGTCCCTAATATACAAAGCATGTCGTGCCATTCTGCACAAAGTGGCCACCTGTTTTTCCACGTGTGTATACAATTTCCACCTGTGTATACAATTTGGCACGACAATGTCGTGCCGTTTTGCAATTTAATTACTTTTTTAGGTTAATTTAAAAAGATTTAAAAAAAAAAAAAAAAGTACGACATTGTCGTCCCAAATCGATTTTCAGTTGAATTTTATTTGGGCCCCACAACATCGTCGTCCCAAAGTATAAAGTAAATGTCGTCCCAAATTTTTTGGGTCAACACAATAGGGTCTACAAAAAGCGCGACATGTCGTGCCTTTTTTCTTTAGTCGACATTGTGTGCAAGTTTGGGACGACAAAGTCGTGCCAAATCTTACATTTTTTTGTAGTGTATCTATTTAAAATGCAATGCAAGTACAATGACTTGAATATAAGAAAAATTAGTAGAGTGACCTATATGAACATTTTGGAATAGTATAATGACTTGAGTGTGTAAAAACCCCAAAAACATATTACAGCTTTCACAAAAATTCAGCTTACATACATTACTCTATATCCATCTATATACTGAACTGTCATGCCTCTACAATCTATACATCTCAAATTCAATAACAATAACTATCAAATTTGTCAGCAGTCTTCTCCATCTTGATGTATCTTCCTTCATATCAGCTTATCTTCATTTCACAGCAACATCATCAGTTCTTCATTTCAGCCCGTAATCCTACATTTATATATATTGACAGCCCATATCATTTCCTTATTTGTTCATAATACACCATTCAAGCTTAAGTTCATCCAATGCAGTACATTGTTTAAACCTCGGTCTTAATAATCTGCACTTCACAACATGGACGGACCCACATGTATGCCGGGTGTGTCACGGGCTACACCCACTTTAGGTTTCGAAGTGTAAAAGGATT